>PVKY010000247.1:0-51647 GCA_004027775.1 Bradypus variegatus | reverse complement strand
AGGGTATTCTTATGTGCTATATAGAGATCCCTGTTTAGTTTTTAGTGTGTTGGAGTAGTTAGAAGGAAATACCTGAAGCTGTTAAACTGCAACTGAGTGACCGTGATTCTTGAGGGTGTTGGTATAACTATGTAGCTTACACTGTGTGACCGTGTGATTGTGAAAGCCTTGGAGCTCCCACTCCCTTTATCCAGTGTATGGACAGATGAGTAAAAAATGGGGACAAAAATTAAATAACAGGGGGATGGGATGTTTTGGGTGTTCTTTCCTTGTATTTTTATTCTTATTTTAATTTTTTTTTGAGTAACAAAAATGTTCAAAAATTGATTTTGGTGATGAATGCACAACTGTATGATGGTATTGTGAACAACGGCTTATACACTGTCGGTGACTGTATATGCAGAAGATATACATTTGGGAACTGTGAGCATGCAAGATATTACTCCAGATTTCCATGAGGCTGGATATCATTGACAGAAAGAAACTAGAGAAAAGCACAAAACACTGAGCCTTGGGATACTCTAATCTTAAGAAGTTGGGAAGATGAAGAGGAAAGAGAAAAGGAGATAAAGAGCAGCCAGAATGGAAAGACAAAAACCAGGAAAAGTGTTCTGGAATACAAGTAAAGAAAGGAAGCTGCTGACAGTTCAGGTAGCCTTTTCCCTTTTTACACTTTTATAAATATTTTTATGTCTGTGTAAGACTAAAAAGGTAACATATCACAACTAATTTAACCACTCTACTATTGTTGGACATTTCTACCTTAAATCCTTGATAGAAAAATAAGGATATAAACATAGGATATGTATGTATGCCATTTCCAAAATTTTGCTATCACAAAGAACTCTCTGATAAACAAGCATTTTTTTGCATAAAGTTTCTTGTTTAGGATGACTTCTTAAGCACTGAAATAGAATTACTGGGTCAGATATCATAATCAATTCAGAGACTTAATAAAAACTGTCCAGATGCTCTCCAAACAAACAAACAAAAACACCTCACACTCAGTCACCCCTCCTTTCCTGATTTTAGATACTATGGTGTGGGTATGTGATGTGGCAGCCACTTTGTGACTATGAGGGGAAACAAGGCTGACATAGGAATAATAGCGAGTAGCTGAGCCTACCCTGGATCTGCCCAACCTCCAGACATCATGTTAAGTGAGCCTGTGACCTTAACCTTCCACATAGGGATCTATAAGTTATAAATTACGTAAATTTTTAAATTATAAATTTATAAGGTGTGTTTATAAATTACAAATTCTATAGATTATTTATAAAGCCCTTAGAGCTATGACTGGCATATATGTCTGGCAATATTAGCACTAAATAAATAGAAATAATAACAACTCGTATTGGTTAACCAAAAAA
The DNA here is from genome assembly GCA_004027775.1 of Bradypus variegatus. NCBI lineage: Eukaryota > Metazoa > Chordata > Mammalia > Pilosa > Bradypodidae > Bradypus > Bradypus variegatus. Next base: position 50,277 of record PVKY010000247.1, on the reverse strand, counting down.
ATACATAATAATGTGATGTTCTGGGTGTCTGGTATTGTCAAACACTGTCAGACAATGTGATTGTGAAAACCTTGTGGATCACACTCCCTTTATCTAGTGTATAAATGGATGAGTAGAAAAATGGGGATAAAAACTAAATGACAAATAAGGTGAGATGGGATGGTTTGGGTGTTCTTTTTTTACTTTTATTTTTTATTCTTATTCTGATTCTTTCTGATGTAAGGAAAATGTTCAGAAATAGATTGTGGTGATGAATGCATAACTATATGATGGTGCTGTCAACAGTTGATTATACACCATGGATGACTGTATGGTATGTGAATATATTTCAATAAAACTGAATTTAAAAAACAAACAAATAAAAAAACACTGTCAGGGCTGTGGTTTGAAGCCACCTCCATGACTTTGGCCCAGGGGTTTTCTCTTGCTCTCTTCTGAGCTCAGCTGTACATTTAAAAAGATGTTTGTCTTTCTGAGTATTTTTCAGAGGCCACCACAGGGCAGAAGCACCACTCTCAGAGCCATCCTCGGCTTATTGATGGTTCAATAAAGACCAAGAAACCTTTACATGGTGTAAGAGCCCAGGTTAGCCTAGCCTCCCCCCCACTCCCCCCCACCCCCCACCTGCTCCACCCAAGGTAGACAGTAGAAGCAGAAACCTTGTTTCTTAAATAGGTCATGTTCCCTTCTGACTCTAGGCCTTTGCACATGCTGTTCCCCCTGCCTGGAACTCTCTTCCATCTCACTTCCCTCTCACCTATTTAACACCTCAGGGCTCAGCTCAAGCTCACTGATTAGGTCAGGCAGATCCCCGTGTCAACCTCATGAAGTTCTCATACTAATCAGTGCCAGAGAGTCTATCTAAATCATAAATGGTAGTTCTTCTAACTAGCCATTTGCAGGAGAGTATCTTATATCTGCCTCCCTGTGCCCTGGATGGTGAGCTCTGGGAGGGAAGGGACCAGCCATTGGATCCCCAGTCCCCAGTACGGAGCAGGTGCCCAACACACGTGTGCTGAATGAATGGCTGCACAACCAGGGCCAAAACCTAGGGTCCCTGGCTTCCCCACTATATACCGTCTTGTCTTCAATAGGTTAGGCATGGAGGATTCCTCTCTTGGGATCCCCATTTTACAAGAAATCACCTACCAACCCATCCCTGGCTTAGGTGGGAAGACCAGAGGAACTGACCACATCAGTAAATGTTTTGAGTTTTAATGTTTCTTTCCTGTTTCTCCAATGTGGGGGCTCAGATCTTGGTGTCAGGTTAGGATAAAAGATGGGGAGTCTAAGGCTGGGGAGAGGGAATGTGAAAGGAGCTGAAGGGCTAGAGCTGGGACCAGGAGAGGGAGATTCGCAGCGGAATCTAGGTCGCTAACCCCAGCCCCTCAACTCCAAGTCCTTTTAAAATCTGTGATCTCCACAGCTGACACCACAAGGGTGGTCCTTATCTGCACAATGGGGTCATGCTGTGCTGAAAGCATCAAGGCCCAGCTGTACTGGGTGCTAAGTGCCTGCAGGGTGCTGCTTTCAGCCTGGAGAGTCAGAGGGGCACCATCTTGTAACTGGAGAGTGGGCCGGGGGTACCATTTTGGCCTAGGGAATTGAGGAGCGTCATCTTGGCTTGGAGAACAGAGAGGGGCGCCATCTTGGGCCTCGAGTCAGGAGAAGGCCCCTCCCTTGGCCTAATGAAAGAGACCACCAGAGAGCGTCAGGGCCCATGATTAAGTAGAAAGAATAAACAGGCTGGGCAAAGCCAATCCTAGGGGAATGGCTGGACCCAGGAAAACAAGATCATGCTGAGGTGGTGGAGCTAAGTCAGAGGAGCACAAGCCAGGAGGAGCTACAACTAGAACTAGGAGATGGGGATGGGGGGAATAGACAATTCTAGAGAGCAGAAGAAAGACCCGGCCTAGGAGGTAAAAAACCTGGAAATAAAGCCAGGACCAGAGGATGTAGCCCGGGGAGTGATGGAAAATGCCGGGGAGTCTGCACCAGATCCTGGGCCTCCTGCGGGAAGAACCGTGATGGGCCCCTGGGAGCAGAAACCAAACGCAGGAGGGCAGAGGGCAAGGCGTGGTGCGGCGAACCCTGGAGCACAAATAGATCAAGGGGCAGCTGGTTATCAAGCGCCCCAGAGATAGGCTCCGAGCCAGGGGGCAGGGCCAGGCATTTGTGCCAGGGCCGGGACCAGGGGGAGGGGCCAGACTCGGCACACAGGGCCTAGCTACACTGCGAGGAGTGAACCCATACACCAGCCACAGAGCATTATCCAGGGGTCAGGGTTAGCCCTGAAGGTGACAGCAAAATGGCGTAAGGGAGGGGTGATACACGGGGGCGGAATCAGGTTCCAGAAGCAGCAGAGGCTACCCCTGTGGGGCAGAGTCCGGTGGGGGAGGAAGGTCAAGGCTAGGCCCGCGGCCCCGGATCCTCCTCGGGTTCGGTCCCCGGCACGCCGCGGATGTCCGGCAGCAGACGGCAGCTGGCCACGATGTCGAGGCGCTCGGCCAGAGCGCAGAGGTCGCCCCGCGCCAGACGCACACTGTGGGCAGCCGCCAGTCCCGCTGTCTGGGCGGCCGCCAGCCGATCAGCCAGGGCGGCCACGTCGCGGCCCGCTCGGCGATACACGCCGCTCACGGCGGCTGCCACGTCGTGGTCCAGCCGCGCCTGGCTCTCGACTAGCCGGAGCTGCAGCAGCGAGCGCGCAGGGGTGGGCGCCGGTGCCTCCTCCGCGCCCCAGGCTTCCTCCGCCGGCTCCCGCTGCACCACGAGCGGGGGCAGGGCCCCCAGCTTGAACGTCGACTCCGGCTCCGGGTCCGAGTCGGTCTCCGCGGCCTCCCCGACCACCCGCAGTCCCGTGGGGCGGCCGCGCGTCGGGTCGGAGGGGCCTAGGTACAGCTCCTCCTCCTCCGAGGACCCCGAGAGCTCCGAGTCCGTCTCGGCCGCCTCCCCCGGCACCACCGTCTCCGGCCTCCGCGGCGGCCTCCGCCGACGGCCCTGGGATGCCATGGCGCCGAGCTAGAGGATAGGAGGAGCGAGGGAACAACATGAAAGGCGGGCGCCCCGCGGTGGCTAAAAGACCCAAGTCCTGGATTCCCCGCCCCTCCACTGCCTCTTGGTCATTTGGGACCAACTGCTTCCCTTGTCCGGGCCTCAGTTTCCCTTCTATAAACTGGGGCGCATTGCCTCTGCCGGCGATGATGGGGCCTATTGGACCCCAGCCTCTTCAGTGGGGAAACCGAGGCCCAGCTGGATCATGGCGCTTTCTGAATTTGCCCCCCAGCAGAGGCCACACGCCTTCCTCCAAGCCCGTCCCAGACCCGGAAGCAGCCGGGATGCTGCTCAGGGACCAGCATCAGGGTCATCGGAAAGGTGACAGCCGGCTGGACTCGAGGGAGCGTGCACTAACGGAGGCGGCGTTATCGCCAAAGACCGTACCGGGTCACCGGAGCTTCGAGCCGGTGGTACGCGCTACCCTGCTGGAGAGCAGCGTGTCTACGGCGGGTGTCGGCGGTCAACTCACGTGGATTGCTTGGTTACCAACCAGGAAGCAAGCTCTCGGGGCCGGTTACAAGGGCGTGTGTGCAGAAAAGTCACGTGAACAGCGGCACGGCCAATAGGGAAGCGGTTGGGATGGCGCTTCCGGGTTGTGCCGCAAAGGAGAGTCCGCAGTGGACAGTGGGAATTTAAGAAACGAGTTACGTCAAGCGTAGCCAGTGATTCGACCAATGGGAATGCTTGAGGACCCAGAAATTGTAGAAGGACGGGGAGTAAGGGCGGAAGAGGTTGTAACGTGTAGTCGCGTGTGACCAATGAGAGGAGGTGTAGGCCCGCCCTCCCTCCCTACTTTCCTTCCTGACTCACCAGCGCACCACGTGAGCCCGGGGCCGGGGAGGCGGGACTAGTTTGAGACCAATGAAAGAGGGAGTAGGTGGGCAAGCACCGTAGGAGGCGGGGCCTGCCCAGCCAGGCCAATCAGAACAGGAAGTTCTCGGCGGTAATGGCGGATGAGGTCCTGTTCGAGTTTCTGCACATGGAAATGGTCGCGGAGCTGTGGGCGCGCGGCCCCGACCCCGGCCCCGGGGTGAGCGCCGGACCCTGGGGAAATAGGCGCGAACCGTGGCGGGGAAGCTGGTTCGAGGCCCTGGGGAGTGCGCGGAGGTGGCGTCTGCAGCCCGGGATTGCCCTCCGCACCCGCCCCTGCCTCGCCGGGAGAGCTCGGGCGGTTTACTCCTGGGGGAAGCTGGGGTCGCGATGGTGCCGGCCTCCCGAGTTTCTGTTAGAATTGAGCGAGATAATTCAGGTTAAAACACGTGTCTCAAGGCCTGGCACAGGGTAAGCGATTAGTAATTACAGCAATTATTACTGTTGGAAGTTTAACAACAACTGAAGGCATTCTGCCTGGGTTGACTCCCGCCCCCGCCAGTTACTCAATGAAGTCATCTCTGCGTGCCTCCGTTTCTTCCCTTGTCTAATGGGTATCATAACAGTAGATAAGTCTCAGAGTGAGACGTTTAGGGACGTTAAGCCACTCAAGTTTATCGATTGCCTGTTGTATTCCGGGCATTGTTCTAAGACAGTGAATAGAAATATAAAGTACCATCAACTAGTGAGAAGTTCTGTTAAAAAACAAAAAAAAACCCACAAAACTTGCGTAGTCAGGGAGAGCCTTTCTAAGGAGGTGAAGGGGAAAGGAAGCCCTGTGAATAACGGAAAAGAGCATTCCAGAAAGAGGAAACAGCAGGTGAAAAAGCCCCGAAGAAACATTTGCTTGGCTTCTTGGGAAGTTAGACCTTAAGAAGACTAAATAAGCTGTAACTTGAAAGCAGATAGTGCAGGGCCTGACATGTAGTCAGCCTTTAAAGCATGGGAGCTCCTGTAATAAAATTTGATACCAAGAAAAAGGGTGGGAGTGGGGGGATCACAGAATAGGTGCTTAAGAAATGGAGGGCTGTGGTTTCTGTGATTATCATCATTATATGCAAGACCTTTTCACTGGCTTAGGCTTTCTTCCCCGATTGGGAGCCCCGATGAGAGTGTTGCTTGTTACCATCCCTGAACCTGGTTTCTTCTGAGTTCATTCGTTCAACAAACTTACTAAAATCTGCAAGGCGTGAAGCCCAGCCATAGGCTCTGGGGTTGCCCGGTGAATTGTACAAGAATCCTTGCCCTCCTGGAGCTTATATTCTGGTGGGGTAGACAAGATAAATGAGTAAAGTATATGGTACATCATATACATGCTGTGAAAAAGATAAGATCAAGCATGGGAGAGGGAGTGTGCATCGGTGTGCTGAGACCAGCCTCCATCCTGGCTTTAAAACTGGAAACCTGGGAGTCCTCTGCCATCTGCTTCTTCATAACACCAGGCTGGGTCTCATCTGAAGGCCTCTCCCCCCTTTCCGCAGTGTAAATCTGTTTCCTGATCTCCCTCCCCTGCCCTAGGCCAGTCTCATCCCTCTGCTTGCTTATTTCAGTCATCACATCTTCACGGATTTAACTCCTATTATGCCTCCAGATGTTGGTGCAGATTTCTGTGGTCAAGGGAGTGTGGGAAACACTGGGCTACTCAGGTTAGCTCACCGTGGAGCTATTCAGAACACACTTTGGGCAGCCATCCTTTTGTGGCTGCTGCTGGAATTCTGATTCCCAGGTCCCATGTCCGAGATTCCAAGAAAACTAGAATGGGATGTGGCCAGGGCCTTGGGCAGCTGGGGTTGAGAACTGCAGCAGTCTCCCCACCTGCCTTTGACTTGGAGAGCCCCTTAATGCAGGTGGTGTGTCACGTGGTGTGGCCGGGAAGCAGTTCTGTTGCCTCACATGTCCGTCTGTTTCACCTCCAGCCCCTTTTCCTCTGTTCCTTCTTTACAATCTGACAAGTTTCCATCTGCACCAAATGCAGGCCTCCTGTTTCTTGGGTATTTACTGTGTACCCGGAACAGTATGCTACCTTCCTTAGTCCTCAGAACAGCCCTGTGAGGTAGACACTGTGTCCTCACTTTACAGATGAAGCGGAAGCTCAGGAGAGGAGGGCCTGTCCCGAGGCTGCACAGTGACCATGGAAGGCAGGAGGCTGAGCTGGGACTGGCTGCAGCGTTGTCAGGGCCAGCCCTCTGCCAAATCCCCGGGGACAGGGAGGGGGCTCATTCTTCTCTGTCCCCACAGCCCAGGCGCTGGGGAGCCACAGTCAGTGTTTATAGCTTTTGTGTTTTCCATGTCCTGCCTGCTCAGGTGTTATTTGTGGTTGCTGAAGGGCGCCCTGGTGAGCTTGCCAGCTGCTAGCTGCAGGGTTAGAGTGTGGAACAGGCTGCCAGCCAGAGGAGCCAGGAGGCCAGAGGACCCTTGTTTTCAAAGCAGGAAAAGCCCTCAGAGGAAGCTTGGAAGATAAGGGGAGGCTTTGTGCTGAGGAATGAATTATTCTGAGTGTGTGCAGTGAGCAGTGGGAGCCCTAAGCAGTGGAGGAGGGCGAGGGCCTGGGGCCAGGTGGTCTGGTGGGGAAGAGGAGGCCCAGGGCAGCAGCAGGCGCTGTCCCACCCACCCACCGGCCCCCTGGGTTCTGCAGTGTAGGGGAAACCATTTGGGTCAGGGAGCCAGTCCTGCCTGGGTTTGGAAGAGAGCCTGTCCTGAGTGTGCCCAAGGCAGGTTTCAACCCTTCAGAGCCCCAGTTTCCAGGTGTGATATACAACCTGCCTATGGAACCGTTAAAATTAAACAAGAGGGTGTGTGCAAAACACCTGCACACGGTGTCTGATCAAATACCGGCTCTTTGCTTTGTTACGTGTGTTGCACCAAGCCTCTGGCTAGCTGCTGAGGGCCAGAGGTGAGTGGGCCGGCTGGGTCCCTGCCTTCAGTGACCACGCTGAGTGGGCAGGGCTGGGATTGTGGAGCTGGGCAGAGGGAACAGTGAGTGGAAAGTCCCAGAAGCTGGAGCCTCTGGGAAGCAGGTGCATGTGGGATGCAGGGCAGAGGGTGGTGGCATGAGGGCCTGGGTCCCGGAGCAGGAGTTGCAGCCCCGGCTGCCATGCAGGCTACTCTGGCCACTGAGCACCCATGCGGGGAGGGGAGGGGAAGTCACTCCCTGTGGAAGGTGGTGGCCATGGGGACAGGGGTCCCTGAGGGCATGCTCTGGGGGGTGAGCCTCCTCCCTCTTTTCCCTGCTTCTGTCCTGGTGGTACCTCTGATGCCCCCAACCGGACCTCCCGCCCTCGGTTCTTTCCCGCTCACCAGAATAAAGATAATACAGGAAAGTCTTCTCTCTAGCCATGCAACTCCCATGTGTGGGAGCTCACACCGAGGGGCACCCCTCCCAGGGTTCCTGGCAGACATTTTAACATGCACCCTGCTGACCTGGCGGACCCCCACCTTTGTAGCCCCCTTACTGTGGCTCAGCGTGGGGCTCTCCCCACAGCCCACCTGCTGACCAGGGGTGCTCCTGGGCGAGTCACTCAGCCTCTGGGGCCATCATGGTGCCTCCCCCAAGGGGTGAGTAAGGACCACACTTAAAACATTCAGGCTCAGCAGTGGGTTCTCAGCAGTGGAACACCCCAGTGTCTCGGAGCCAGGGGGCCTGGTCCTGAGGGCTCAGGGGGGCCTGCGAGTTCCAGGTGAGGGAAGAGGCGGAGGTGTCATGGGGTGGCAGCCTCTGCCTCTCCTGGGTTTCCTTGGCCCCCAAACTGGCAGGGACCGACAGGGTGGTCTGGGAGCCCCCCGCAGCTGCTGTCGAGGGGGTGCCCAGTTGGAAGTGGGGTGAGGGTTCCCCCTGATACTCTCCTCCCTGGCCTTCTAGGGGCAGAAGATGAGCCTGTCCGTCCTGGAGAGCATGGGCTTCCGTGTGGGCCAGGCCCTGGGTGAGAGGTGAGCGCAGTCGGGGTCCCCTTCTGGCCATGCTCGGGGCCAGCAGGGGGGCCCCGCTCTCGTTCAGCCTGGCCTGGTATCTACCCCCATCCTCACCAGGCTGCCCCGGGAGACCCTGGCCTTCAGGGAGGAGCTGGATGCCCTCAAGTTCCTGTGCAAGGACCTGTGGGCAGCTGTGTTCCAGAAGCAGATAGATGGCCTCCGCACCAACCACCAGGTGCTTGCCCTCGCCCACCACCCCAGCTGCCCACAGCCCTAACTGGAGACAGAAATGGGAGCTGGGAAGAACGAGCAGGGAGGAAAATCTGGAGCAGGAGGGTGGCAGGAGGCTTGCCCAGAACTGGGAGGCAGCAGCCTGGCTTGTCCCCCTGCATCCATGCTGGCCTGTCCCTGCAGGGCTGGGTCCTGGGGCAGGGCAGCCACATCCCCCTCAGGGAACCAGGAGGCCGTGCTGAGGCCTCGTGGCCATGTCCAGGATTCTTCAAGCTGCCCAGTGGGGGCCCCAGCAGCCACACAAAGACCCCCTCCTCGCGCTGCCTCGTCTCCACTGGGTCCGAGTCCCCATTAAACGCCCACACTGTGCCTGGCCCCCCGGCCGCTTCCTGAGCCAGTCTCCGGCTCCCACTGCACCCCAGGGAGGCAGGGACTGTTCCCTTGGTCCCACCGGGGAATCCAGGCAACCAAGGGGGCCATGCAGGCACACTGTGGAGCAGCACAAGGAGGCAGCTGTGTGCGGACCGGCTCCCCTCCACCCCCCAGTGCCCACTGGCCGCCCCTGTGCCCCCAGGGGACCTACGTCCTGCAGGACAACAGTTTCCCCCTCCTCATCCGGATGGCTTCGGGCCTGCAGTACCTGGAGGAGGCTCCCAAGGTATGGGGGTGTGCGCCCCTCTTTACCCCACCCCCACCCCCAGGCAGGCCTCTCCCCAAGCCAAGGGGGTGACCCAAGGCCCCAGCCCCGGGAAAGGGGTGGGGTTCCCCACTGTGGAGCCCTGAACCCGACAAGGCCGCGTCCCGGGCCCCTTCCCCCGTGACCTGTGTCTCTCCCCCAGTTCCTGGCCTTCACCTGTGGCCTTCTGCGCGGCGCCCTCGTTACCCTGGGCCTCAAGAGTTTGGTCACCGCTTCCGTGGCAGCCCTGCCCACCTGTGAGTCACGGGGGGTGTGGGCTGGGGTTGGGGGTCCCCTTTCACGCGTGGCATGTGAGGCCCGGATTCCTGAGCCCTGGGTCCCACGAATGTCCCCAGCCTGCTTCCCGGCAATGTGCCGGGCAGAGGGGAGCTGGTGACGAGGGGCAGATCTCAGGGCACCGTGGGGCATAATGGGTTGACGGAGTGCCCTGAGGAGCTCAGCAGCCTGCCTGATGGGGTGTCCCCCTGCCACCGTTGGGCCCACTGGATGTGGTGTTCTGTCCGACAAGCTGAAGCCCTGTGCCCACCGTGAGGCAGCCTGCCCCAGAGCCTGCAGCCAGCCCCTCTCCCCCGGGGTTTTCTCCTCACTGGGGGCACCCGGGGCTCCGCCGGGCAGGGCCTGAGTGACACACGCCTCAAGCCCAGGCTGGGCCCCTCCCTGCTGGCCTACATGCTTGGCCTTGGTGTCCCTCCTCACTCACTCAGCCTGGGAGACAGGCCAGGAGGGTGGGGAGCAGCACCCCCTTTGGCCCGTGAGGACACTGAGGCCCAGCCCAGGGCCACCCGGCGTCGGCACAGGGCTGGGATGACCGCCTCTGAGCCGGCCAGAGCTTCCTGCCTGTCCCGCCAGGTCCCAGCCTCAGGCTAATGCCAGCCCCTCTCTTTCAGGTAAGTTCCAGGTGGTGATCCAGAAATCCTGAGGAGCACAGCCTCTGCTGCCTCCCCGCTGTGGAGCGTCACGGCTGCCCCCCACCTGCCCTCACCTGCCTCAGGTGGCTAGTGGTCGGGCCACTGCCTTTGGGGTGGTTCCAGGGCTGTGCTGAGGACCCCCCAGGCTTGGATGGCAACCACGGCAGGGGTCGTCTGCTCAGGGGCCGTGGGGTGCCGCGGGAGGTGGGGTGGTCCCAGTGTGGAGGGGTCCTTGGGACTAGCCACCCCACCATGCGCAGCTCCTCAATAAAGGTGTGTGGGAGCAGACTGAAAGGTGGAAGGTCTGGGGGTGTGGGGGCATCTGTGAAGGACAGTCCTGTGGGAGGGGGAGGGGAGCACCCTCCGTAGCCCCCCCCATTCCCCCTTCTTCCACACCTTCCCTCCACTCCCCAGCCTGCGCCCTGAGCCTGCCGCCTGCCCCCTGCACACCTGGCAGGGGAGGGTTGCCCCCGACGCCGGCAGCCTTGCCAGCATCTCTGCCCCAAAAACAAGTCTGGGGCTGCCCTCTGCCCAGCAGGATGCAAAATTGGAGCCTCTCCCTGGGGATCCAGGCCAGGGGCGGGGGTCTGGGGGGGGCGCTGTGTGGGCTGAGGACAGATGGGGCAGCCAGACACCTCCATCACCTTGCACAGACGGCCATGCCTGAGGCGTCCAGCAAACAGGAGTGGGGCCCAGAATGAGGCCCAGCTAGGGGGGTGACCCACCAGGGCCCGTGCCCCTGCAAACGGGCTGGGGGTGCGACCCAAATGGGACAGAGAAGGTTCCCCTTGCTTCAGACACCCCCAGCAGCCTCTCCTCGGCCTCTGTGGAGTCAGGTCCAGGTGTACCCCGCCCCCCCAGCCTCCGGCCCACTCCCCACATGCCTGGTCTCCCCTGTACGCAGCAGCAGCCCCCTCTCGGCACCGTGCCCATGCTCCTGGGGCGGTGGGTCACTCCCCCCATCCTGTGCCCCCGCAGCTCTGGACAGGTTCTGTGGAGGGAGACACCCTTATTTTTCCTTGGGCCCCCCCTGGAGCCCGGCCCTGTGAGCACAGTGCCCAGCACCTGGGAACCAGGGCAGATGCCTCCCCAGTGAGTCGCGGTCACTCAGCTGGACTGGCCGGGGCGTGCGGGCCCCAGCGACCGGGGGTGGCTCCAGGCCCGGCCCACGCTCAGGCAAACGCCACACCTGCTGACCCGGAAGATGGGGACGAGCCTTCCCAGGAGGAGGGGCTCAGGGACTGTGTGTGAAGGGGGACAGGAGCATCCCAGTGGGCAGGTTTCACTCACCCAGCAGAACTCGGCTGGGTTCCATCTGTCCTGACCCGCCGCGCCACACCCCCGCTTCACCCCAGCAGCCCTAGGGAGACAGGACCGGGGAGCAGAGGGGCCTCCAGAGCAGCCACGGCACCCCCACTCGGCCCTTGCCTCGCCGAGAGTGTCTGCAAGGGGACATCAGGGTGCTGCCCCAGCGGGCAGGAGGGGAGCCTCACTCAGAGACTCCACTGCTCCCGGCCTCAGTCTCCACATCTGCCAAATGGGCATCATGCCGACCTGCCATGGTGAGGAGGACAGGGCCGCCTGCTCCAGGTAAGCCTTCAGACGGGCGCGGTGCTGCCACATGCAGCACTTGGAGCACAGCCTGCTGGGTGGGGCGGGCAACTGTTAGCCGCCCTCATTGCTCCACTAAGTGCCGGGCTCTGTGTCCAGCGGGCTCCTGGACCCAGCTCCCTGCCAGCCCCGAGGAGGGGGCGCCCACGCTGGCCCTCTTGGCATTGAGGAAGCCATGGCTCAGAGAGGTGAAGTCACTCGTCCAGGGTCACACAGCTGGGCTGTGGTGGAACTGGCATCTGAAGCGGGATTGGGAGACTTACCTCTGCCCGACCAGCTTCCTTTCCTCCCACGGCGGGGCTCGGTGCCGCTGGGCGGGTCCCCTGGCGGGGCCAGGAGGAGCCCCTGCAGGTCCCGGCTGGGGCCTCGCCTGCCCTTTCATTAAGAGGGGCCTGTCCCATCTCTTCCCTGGGGTGCTGGCGGCCCCCCAGAGAGTCCCGGCGAGCACCGGGTGGGGCAGGGCGGGGCAGGGCGGGCCAACCGGTCGGGCCGCTCGGCTCCGGGGACTCGCGGCTGGGCCTGCGCTGACAGCCGGCAGGGCTGGCAGGGAGCTGGGGCCGTGGGCCACGAGGTGGCCACCAGGTACAGGGGACCCGGGGCCGGGGTGGGGGGCAGCGGGAAGGAGCTGCACACCTGCCCCAAACCCTCACCGGGCCCCAACTCGCAGCGCCCCGGTTTCCTCCCCCGGACCTCCCCTGTCCCTCCCCGCCAAACAGCATCCTTCCCTCACTCTGGTTTTCCGGCTTTCCAACCGTCTTCTGGGGACACCCCATCTCGTCCAAGTTTGCCAGGCCTCTTCCCCAAACTGGACCACCCCAGTTCCATTTGCCACCCCCTCTCCCGAATTCCCCTCCCTCCAAATCTCATTCCGTCCCCCAAATGGATCCATCTCTGAAATTTTAGTCACCCCAAGTTGCTCAGCTGGTCCCAGTTCTCGCCACACTGATTCACATCCTTTTAAACAGCACCAGCCCTGCCCCCACGGCGCTCTGTCCCAAGGCCTCAGTTTCCCCCAAATTTCCCCACATCCCCAGCCCATACCCGCTGCTCTGTACTCCCAATTGTCCTGGCCTCTGGGAATGCCCAGGGCTCCCAAACACCCAGTCACCCAACCACGGCAATCTCACCTTCCCCAATTAGCCGCTAGCCACCCACAGCCGTTCCCTGTCATCCGTCCTCCGGCCGTCCCTGCCCCTCGTGACCTCCCACCTGCCTCTCCCGGTGACCCAGGAACACAGCCTCCGTGGGGTCTCTCACCTGCCGAGGCCACATGGGGCTGCCCGGGGCAGGGCAGGGTCCCCGAGCACTGGGCGCTGAGCCCGGCCCCGTCCTCCCCTCCCGCCAGGAGCAGCCCGCCCGTGTCCTGCTGCCCGGCCGCCATGCACAAGTACTACAACGTCTGCTTCGTCAAGGGCGCCCTGCCCCCTGGCATCCCCAATGAGCGCTACTTCTTGGACTCAGAGTCGGGGCACCAAAAAGGTAAGGGGTCACTTGTGGGGGGGCTCATGGCAGAGAGAGAGGCCTGTGAGGGGGGCTGCCGAGTGGAAGGACGAAGTGGAAGGAGAACCTCAGGTTCCAGGAGTGAAAAGCCACTCCCATGCCCCACGGAGACCCCCACCTAGGGCCGTGGGGAGTGGGGGTGGGGGTCCCACCTGGGAGATGGGGCCAAAAGCAGGAGCCTGGAGGGGGCACTGCAGGGGGGGAGCCTCCTTCCTGGACCCTTCCCTTAGTGTGAAGAATCCCCCTTCCCCTGTCCCAAGTCTGGGGGGACAGCCTCTCCAACCTGGCAAGAGCAGTCTGGGAGGAGAGGGGTTCAGTGGGCAGGGGCTCCTACTTGGGGTGAGGGTGGGGGGCAAGTACCTCCCACGAGGGCGGCTCCTCCACCTCAGGGCCCAGGTGCCGGTGCTTCCCAGGCCAGCACCCTTCCCACGCAGCCCCGGCCAGAGTCAGCGTGGACAGGCCACCCCCCTCTCCCACCCTTCCAACACCTGCCTGTTCCCTCCCTCTCCCAGCACCCCCCCCCATCACTCTGGCCCCCTCTGGACCCACCAGGCCAGTCCCAATAGATTCCTTTCAGCTCCCCCCCACACTGGGGGAGCCTCCCCATGGACCCAGGAATTTGGGGTATTAGGGGCCTGAAGGGACTTGCCAGTAATGTCCAGGCCCCTGCACCTCTCCTCTCCTCCCTCCACGTGGCCCCCACCCATGGGAGAGCACAGACCCGGCCCCTCCTTTGCCCACATCCCCCCCTCCTCCCATCATTTTCCATCCAGCTCTTCCTGAGCCTCAGGAGTGTCAAAAAATACTCCAGCCCCGGACTCTCCCCAGAGACTGGGCCAGGTCCATGCCAGTGCCCCCCAGGGGTCGGGGACTCAGGCCCAGTCACTCCCACTTCCTTCCTTCCAGGATGCTGTCACCAGTGGTGCCATGACCCAGCGGCCCCTCACGCCCACCGGCCCTGCCGGCTGCCCCCCCAGCCACACTGGCAGCTGGTCTACACCAGCACCCGGGGGAGCTGCAATGGCGGCCGGTGCCAGGGACCCCAGCCCCTCATCCTGCAGCAGCTGCAGCCCCAGCCCTCACCTCCCAGCCCCCTGCGGCAGCGGCTCTGCTCCACTCACGGGGTCCAGAAGGGGCTGCCCACCACCTCCGCTGCCCCCGTAGGACTGGCCGGCGCCCCCCAGCTGCCCCCTGCACCCACCGCAGCCAGCAGTGGCCCATCCGGCACCCAACCGGAGCCCAGCGATTCCCCACCCCTGCCCAACCCCATGGCCTGCGGCCCCTTCACCTCGTACAGCTCCGGTGCTGACCCAGGCCCCCCCAGGGGCTCTGCCTGGCTCCCGCCGCCCGCTTCCCGCCTGCCCTCCTGCTCCCTGGCATTGAACCCGCACTCTGGCCCTGGTCCGAGGCTCTGTCCTGGCCCAGCACTCAGGCCTCTGCTTTGCCTGTCAGGGTCCAGGGCTTCTGGGCGCAGGTCCCAGCTCTGCTGCCAGCCCAGGTGGGGTGGCCCCTCTGCCTCTGCTGACACCCCTGCTCTGCTTTCTGCCTTCACAGCCCTCCCCTGGCCCAGCAGGCCATGGAGGGCACGGGGCAGGGGGTGACGGGCACCAGCTCGGAGGCGGGTCACGTGTGAAGCAGCAGCAAGAGGTAGGGGGTGGACCGGGGCCCGGAGTGGGCCCCAGCAGGGATGGGAGTCACTCGCTCGCCCAGTCATTTCACAACTGCACATTGCACAGCTGCAGCCTTCCAGCAGCAGGTGCAGGAAACAAGATCAATAAGGCAAGTTAAAAATGTGTCGCCTGAGTGATGGCCACACTCAGGGACACAGCAGGGAAAGGAGCTGGGGAGGGCTGGGGTTTGCCCTCGGTTGGGTCACAGGCAAGGCCTTGTGAAGAGGACATTGGCGCAAGGAACTTTCTGGAGTAAGTGTTCCAGGCAGTGGGCTCAGCAAACACAGACTCGAAGGTGGAGCAGCGTGGTGTGTTGGAGGGACAGCAAGGAGGCCCGTGTGGCAGACGGGATGGAGGGAGAGGGTGCAGGACGAGGCCAGAAAGGGCAGAAGGCGGCGGGGGCATCCTGGGCCTGGGGCCGTGGTGAGGACCCCACTTTCCCTCAGAGAGGCGGGAGCCCCGGGAGGCTTCAGCCAAGAAGGGGGGTGAGCTGACTCTAGAGCTCACGGGAACTGGGACTGTGGGAGGCGAGGCTGGAAACAGGTCACCCAATGAGGAGGTGACTGCAGGAGTCCAGGCCAAAGGGGAGAATGTCCTGTCTAGGGTGGTGGGGGCAGAGATGGGGAGTGACATGACAGCTGAGCAGGGACCAGGAGTCTGCCCAGCCCCTGCCGTGCTCTACCCGCTGCCCTTTTCTCACCCAGAGGGGAAAGCGGCTCAGTGGGGTGATGCCACCAGCGGTCAGACAGAGCAGGGACCGGACCCACCCCAGCCGGCCTGGATCCCCTGGCCCGCCAGCTTTCTGAGAGTGGTGGGCTGTCCCCACCCAGTGCCAGGAGGCTGACCCCACACCCCAAACTTTTTGGGCGCCCCAACTCCAGGTCCAAGAAATAGCGTTCAGTGAGGGGCCAGGAAGATAGGATGCCCTTGCTGAAGTGGACGCCATGGCCTCGCGCATGGCAGCCGGGCCACGGCCCCACAGAGCCAGGGCGCAAACCTGAAGCCTCTCCCTGCACGGCCCCTCAAGGACGTGGCGGTACCACCTTCTCAGGGTCTCTGCCTCAACCTTGCGGGGTGCAGACAGGAGTTGGACCCAGGACAGGCCCATGCTGGGGGCGGGAATATGACTTGGGGGGACGGGATGGTGGCGAGGGCGTGAGGGCAGGGTAAGGGGTCGACTGTGTGAGTGCTGAGGGCAGAACGTGGAGACTTAGCATCCCCAGGCCCCGAGTGCCAAGGGAGGCATGTGGGATCTCCCCAGGGAGGCCCCTGGGCCCTGGCCCGGGAGTGTAGCCTCCCAGCCGCTGACTGTCCAGGTTCTGCTCCTTCCGTGGGGCCAAAGGAGGCAGATCCAGCCCCAACCCCTGCCCCACCTCCCGTGGGAGGGTTTGACCTGAGTCACCCCAGGAAGGCAGGGGAGGGGGTTCTGGTTCATGGAGAGCTGAAGGCGGGCGCTGTGGCGGGCGGGCAGGCGGGAGGAGGGTGGTGCTGGGCGGGCTGCACTGACTCGGTCTCCCTCCCCCCACCCCGCGGCCCCTAGACATCCTGACGGAGGATGACGTCTACTGCAACTGCCTGGCCAAGACCCTGTGCCATGTGCCTGTCCCAGTGACTGTGGGTTTCTACGCCCCCTTCGGCTGCCGCCTCCACCTGATGCTGGACAAGATCACCGGTAAGGAGGGGGTGGGGTGGGGGTGGGAAATGGGGCCTCAGGTCCCTACCCAGCTCCCCACTTCCCCAATATCCACTTGTGCCCGAGGCTCACCTGTCCCAGCTGACCTGGTGACTTGGCATTAACCAGGCCCCTCCCCATGCCTGCGGCCTCTCCTCCCTGGGACCCTGCTCCAGCCTCCTCTCGCTCCTGCCAGTCCACACCAGGGAATCTCTCTAAAACAGAGATTTTGTCCCTATCCTGCTCAAAAGCCTTCCATGGCTCCCCAGTGCCTGAGAAGGTCCAGGCTCCTCCCTATGGCTGCAGGCCTCTGCCAAGTCCTGTGTGCCCCCCGGCCCTTTCTCCTCAGCCCTGGATCAGGGCCTGGCAATCACAAGACCCCTAACATACATATGTTAAAGAAATGAGCTGCAGCGTGGCCAGGTTCTGCAGCAGCTTTGACCTGGCTCACACTCTGCCTGAGCTCAGAGCCCAGCCTGAAGCGTGGCCAGAGGAGCTGGGAGTGACTCCTCCAGTGGCTTTTCATTCATTTGTGAGCACACTTTGCAGCTGGGGACTTGGCAGAGAAAAGAACCAGGATTAGGAAACAGGTAAAAGAGACACCGTGAAACTGCTGCCATGTGCCGGATGACTGAGATGCATTCCCACTCTTTCACTCACTGACCCTGATTTGGGAGCAGACAGGCTCCACCCTGCACCTCTTGCAATCTGCTGAGCAAACAGTCTCCCAGCACCTGTCGAATTCAGGTGACACAGCAGTGACTGAAAGAGCCAGGGCCCTGCCTTCCTGGGGCTCCCAGTACAGCAGTGGAAGGCAGACCCATCCCCAGACAGTGACGACCCAACATGGGGGTCAGGGAGGGCTTCCTGGAAGAGGGCACAGCTGAGCCCTGTAGGGAGAGGCACAGTAAGCCAGGAAGAGCAACCCGGGGCTACTTCTCTGCTGCCTAGCCTCTCTCTTCCTGGGCATCTTCACACTCTTTTAGTTCTTGGACCCTTGGGGTCCCTCTTCTTCATGTTCCTCGCCCCGTCCTTCTTTCCAGGCTCTACTTCTGCCCACCAATGGCCCCCAGTCCCAGCCTGGCCCCACCTGTCACCCCCGCTTCCCTTCTGCACCCGAGAAAGCTCGCCGGGCACCCAGCCCTCGGCCTCGGCCCCGCCCCTACCTGGCCCTGCCCCCCCCACGCCGTGTCCCCCCACGCCGTGCCCCCCGTCACGCCGTGCCCCCCACCCACCCCTCCCGCAGAGCTGATGAAACAGGAGGCCGCGCAGCACGAGGCCCAGGAGCTGCAACGCGTGCGCTGGCGGCCGCGGCGGGTGCGCGGCTGGGGCTACCTGCAGCTGCTGTTGTACCTGGTGTTCCTGCAGCCCCTCATCACCGAGCTGCACCTGCGGCGCACGAACGTGCAGTTCCTCTTCATCCGCTTCAGCGCCTGGCACTACGCGGGCGCCGACAAGCTGTGGGCCGGCCTGGTGACCACGCTGTGCGAGGGCATCCGCCACCACTACGGCGCGCTACCCTTCAGCGTGTACTCGGTGCTGGGCAACAAGCCGGCCATGTCGCCAAACTTCCGCCAGCGAGAGTGGCACTGCCGGCGCCGCGTGATCCTGGGGCTGCTGGCGCTGGTGGCAGCGCTTGGCCTCGGCGTGGCCCTGCTCTACCTGTCCCTGAGCGGCCGGGCACTGGGCCACCACGGCAGCGCGAGCAGCAGCCTGCTCCGGGCGTTCGGTGGCGCGGCCACCACGCTGTCGGGCTCGGGGGTGCTCATGGCCATGTACTCGGTGGGCAAGCACCTGTTCGTGAGCCAGCGCAAGAAGATCGAGCAGCTGGTGTCGCGTGAGAAGTTTGGCAGCCAACTGGGCTTCATGTGCGAGGTGAAGAAGGAGGTGGAGCTGCTCACCGACTTCCTGTGCTTCCTGGAGATCTACCAGCGGCGCCGGCTGCGCATTGTGCTCGAGGTCACCGGGCTGGACATGTGCTGCCCCGAGCGCGTGGTGGGTGTGCTCAACGCCATCAACACGCTGCTGTCCGACAGCCACGCGCCCTTCATTTTCATCCTGGTCGTGGACCCCAGCATACTGGCCGCCTGCCTCGAGAGCGCCGGCTCCATGAAGGGCATGGCAGACAATGGCTACCAGTTCCTCAACCGCACCGTCACGCTGCCCTTTTCCGTGCCGGTCATGGGCCGCCGCACCAAGCTGCAGTTCCTGCAAGATGCGGTGCAGAGCCGCGACGACTTGCTCTACCGCGAGATCACGCGCAAGCTGCGGCCGCTGGACGGCGGGGGCGCGGGCGGCGAAGGCGCGGGCGGCGAGGGCGCGCAGCTGCTGGGCGCAGAGATGCTGGCGGGGGCCGAGCGCGCGCAGAGCCGCATCGACGCCGTGGCAGTGCGCCGCATCCAGGAGGCGTTCCTGTGCCTGCACGACGAGAGCGACTGCCTCTACGAGTACGTGCCCGACAACGTGGTGGCCATGCGGCGCATCGTCAACACCGTGCCCATCACCGTGCGCCTGCTGCTACAGCAGCAGCAGGGCAATTTCGGCGGCCCCACGCCGCGCCAGATCGTGGCTTGGGTCGTGCTCGCCAACCAGTGGCCCTGTCGCCTCAGCTGGGCTCTGCAGTGCCTAGAGGACCGGCAGCAGGCCGGGGGCGGGCCCGAGGCCCGCGCGCGCCTCTGGGACGTGTTCCGCGACAACAGCCGCGAGCTGCACGCCATGACCAAGGCGTTGCAGAACGTGCTCGCTCTGGACGGCGACCCCGAGCTGTTCGAGTGCTTCTTGGGCGCCGACTTTCCCTTCACCGCGGCGGAGGCGCAGAGTCTGCTGAGCTGCACCGTCAACTTGGACCACTCCATCCGCCGCCGCATGGGCCTTCTCCGTGCCGTCAGCGCGCTCAATTCGCCCAGCCCGCCCAACTCCCCTGCCCGCCGCGCCCCCCACGCCGCCCACGGAGCCAAAAGCGCTGCCCGGGAGCCCGCGTCAGGCCATGCCGCCGCAGCGCCTGCCCCTGGGCCTGCCGGGGAAGCTCCCCACCCCCGGGGCTGTGTGCCTGGGGGCAAGGCAAGACCCCAGGCCTGAGCGACCTTCACCCCTGGGGCAGAATCCGGTGGCAGCAGGAGGCAACAGCTGCTCCGACTGCTCAGAGTGGGGTGTAGGGGGCCCTACTGGGCCCAAGGCCCAAGGTCAGTTGTCCAGAGTTTGGAGTGAGGCCTGTGGTGGCCACATTCCCTGGGTGAATCTGTGAGCCCGTCAGAGCCTTTGGCCGTGGCCTCCCGAGTGGGGCCGTGTGCAGGTCAGTGCTAGGGTCTGAAGGCAGGTGCAGGACCAGGGAGGAACTCAGGGTTTAAGTGCAATAAATGAAGGTGAGGAAAGCTCCTGCTTGGTCTTTCTGCCTTGATCTCCCTGGCTCAGTGAGGTCGAGGGCCAGGCCTGCCCTGCCCACTGCACCCTGGCAGGGCTGGCATGGCCGGCATCCCCGGTGGCCAGAGGGGCTGGGGAAGCAGTGGGAGAGGCTGCAGAGGCAGGCAGAGGAGATCAAGGGCAGATGTGCCAGGCTGACTCAGGCCACGGAGAGCGCCAAGGTCTCTGTCCCCACCCCCTAGCCTGGCCCTCTGTGGGTAGAGCTGCAGCTGGCATTTCCAGGGGTGGTGTCCCCGGTGACCTCAGCAGCCTGCCCCACTTCCAGGTGGCTCCACCTGCAGCATAATAGGTTCATTAGCCCTCACTGGCACCTCAGCCAGCTGAGGTGGGTGGTGCTGTTTCCATGCAGAGAAGTAACTGTCATTCCAGGGCTACCCAAGGGTTTGTCACTGATACCAAAGCTTCCTGGTCAGGCCCTTGTTGGGGAGTTGGGGGCAGAGAAATCGAGCAGCAGAGATGGGGGCACTTGGAGGCAGTCAGGAGCTTATCCCAGAGCTGGGCTGGACTTTGCCAGGGTGGCTCACACAGTTGGCCGGAGCCCCAGCATGGAGGCAACTCCAGGGGGGCAGCTGGAGTCCTTCTTGGTCCAGTAGCCACCCCTTCAGGTCTGGCCCCGCTCAGGACAGAGGGGCAACCTCCGGGAGCCTAGAGCTGCATGCTTCAGGCCTTGCACAGTTGGGTGGGGTGCTGACCTCATGCATCTTAGCTCCCAGGTCGGGCAGCATGACCCAACCCCAGGCCCCCGTGATCGGTCCATAGGTGGGCATAGTGCTCAGCGCAGGTCGGCGGGAGCCAGCCCCAATTCTCAGGGAAGCCCTCCGGATGGAGGGCTGTTTTCAGTCCCAGCCCCGCTAAGTCAGGGGATAGTTAGCTTGGGACCTGCTGGAAGATCTTACCAGAAAGAGGGTGGAGCCACCACGGAGGCTCTGAGCTGAGAGAGGGAGGTGGGGTGTCTGGGATGCTGTGAGACCAGCGTGTCTGCAGATGTGTGACGGGCCAACACATCTCCCTTCCCTTCTGCCTCCCTTAAACTGTTGGGGTTGGGTTTCTGTTTCTTAACCCCACCCCCCAATCCAGGCAGATGATAAGTTGGTCCCAGGAGCGGGGTGCAGGAGTGAGGACGCCCGTGCCAGTATGAAGCTGCAGTCCCTGGGAGGTGGCACAGAGCAGCGGTCACGCCATTGCCTGATGAAGCTAGCGTTTTGGGGGACTTTGTACAAAAAGCCAAACCAAACCAGGGCGTGAGTGGCTTGGTGTGGCCGCGATGGCTCACTGTCCCTGCTCGGACTCACGCTCCCCTCCACGGTGTGGGGCTCTCACCAGGGATGTGCACCTGGGAGAGGCGGGGGGACTGGGCCTCACCAACCCAAGGGAGTGGCTGTGGTGCACGTCAGTCCCTCCGAGCCCACGGCAAAGGGGTGAGGAGCAGGGCTGCCTTCTCTGCTCTGCTCCCCTGTTTTCCCACTGGCTGTGTGGCAGCCCTAAGAGAGATGGCAGAGCCACAGAGGGTAGGGCCTGGGCCCACGAGTCACCCCGTGAACTGCCTGCCAACTCTGAACACTACAACATGAAAATAAACGTCTGTGCTTTCTAAGGTTGGGTTCAGTATTGAGCCACATCATAAAATGGACATCTTGTGCCTTCACAAAGGCTACCCCAAAAATCAAAAGCTTGGGGCAAGGCTTGGGTGGCCAAAGGCAGAGGGAAGAAAGTACAAAATGGGCCAAGGGGCTCCTCTCGACCTCCAGTCTGCAATCCAGGACCCCAGAAGACACAAAACAGCCAGTGCCGCTGGGTTGGGAAGTCCCACCTCCTTACCCCAAGTTAACTGTGGTACAAGCAAAGGCAGGGAGGCTGGCACAGGCCTGGAACCTGAGAGAATTCTGCACCACAAGCAGGCACCCCACTGAGCCCCGCACAGGGCAGGAGCCAGGCCCCCTCCTGCCACTCCAGCTTGCATCTTCATTTATCCTGCCCAGGGGTGGGGGCTGAGGGCAAGGGGCATGTATGAGAACCCCCTAACATGCGGGTTTAGATTTGTGGGCAATGGCTAAAACCCAGCAGAGGCCCGCTGAGACCTGCTGGGTGTGGTTGACAGACCCTAACCTGGCAAAGGACGGGTTTCCCAGCACTCATGGCAAACCTCTCTCTGCCCAGCAAGAAGGGAGCTGCTACCCTAGGGCAGCCTGGGGGGGTCCTCCCCACTCCCACAGTCATGGTGGGTGCCAGCCCAAGGCACTTGCCTCCCAGGGCGACAGGTTGGTGGCACAGGTGCCCCTGGAGCAGGGTGTGGGCCAGACACTGATAGCAGCTATTGGGCCTGGTTCCCCGACCCTCATCCAAACGGGGGTCTTCATTGGGGTGGTCCTAGAGCAGTTAGGATACTTGAGGCCAGCAGAGGCCTCAACAGGAAAGGTGACAATCCCAGGTACAGGAGGGAAAGAGGGCCAGAGCTCGGCTCTGCTTCCACTTTGCCCCAGGCAGCCTCTCACCTTACTAGGGTGAAAGCCTTTCCCAGAGAGGGTCCCGGCCTCCCACTGTCCCCTGGCACATGCCAGAGAGCAGTGGAACACCGAGCGCGATGTGTCCTGGGGCTGGCACTGCTGCCGGGCACGGCCTGGCCTGTCCCTAGCTGCTCCCTGATGTCACTGAGCTACAGGTGATGTGTCCTCCCCACCGCCTGGGAACCCAGACCGGAGCTGGGAGGCATTTGGGCGTGGCTCCCTCTGAAGAAAGGGTGGGTGTGAACTGGCTGGTCCGTGAGGTGGCTGAGGTGTGTACGGAAGTGAAGGGGATGTGTCATGTCCATGCCACGTGTGGGCCGGCCCAGGGCAGGATGCAGGAGGATGCCGTGGCTCTTGCCTGTCTGGACACCTGGTGTCCTTTGGGGACCCACTGGCACCGGGGCACCCAGGTTCAGACACAGCAAGCTGCAGGCCGACAGTGAACCCAGCTCTGCTTTATTAGAAAAGTTGTGAACAGCGGTGCACCGACAGGAGTAGCCCCTCCCCGCCCTCAGACCCCTCGCCCACACCCCCTCCACCCACTCCCCGCGCTGTAGTGCCTCTCGGGGGCATGGCCTCTAGTGGCCTGGACAGCAGGTCCCACAGCCCTGACTGCTCCCTGCCCCTGCTCCCTGATAGATTTATTGCACTTAAGAGAAAGAAAGCTCTGCTCCGATCTCCCCTCCCGCCCCGCCCCAGCCCTCCCCCTGCCTGGGGCTCTGCTCTACCCACGTCCACCGCCGCCGTCCCTCCCTCCCGAGCCATGCTGCCTGGTCCCGTGCCGGGGCTGCCGGGGCATTGTCTCAGCACCACCAAGGGCCCCTGCACTCAGCAGGGCAGGCCTCTCCCTCCTCCTCCACCCCCCGGCCCCGGCCCCGAGTCTTCGAGCGCCGGATGTGTACACCGAGGTGCATAGGGTGGGGCAGGCCACGCACTCATCTGTGGCTCCTGTACTCCTGGCAGTGCTGCTGTGGGGGGAGGGGGCCCTGGGACAGCCCCCCCACCCCGGGCGTCCTGGGCCTGGGGTGAGCAGGTTCACATGGCTCTAGCCTCAGCTCATCGAAGACTGACTGGAAAAAAAAACTTGGGAAGAAAAGACGGGAACGGCAACGTGAGAGAAGGCGGACTCCCAGGCCCCCCTCCCTCTCCGCGCTCCCCTCCCTCACCTAAAGTGTCACAGTGTCTCCTGCCCCGACTCCTGACTCGCCTCCAGGAGCAGCTCCTCAAGCTCCTTCTCGTTCTTGGAGCAGCTCAGTTCTAGGGGCGAAAGGGCAGCAGTTCCCGTCAGGCAGGGGATGGGCAGCTGCCAACCCCTTCCCCGCGAGCCCAGACCAGGACAGATCCCAGCCCACCCGACTCCAGCCTATGGCGTCCGCACACCCCAGCACGGGGCCTGCTCCCGGGGACCCACAGGAAGCAGAGTGGGGACCAAAGACTGAGTCTCACTCATACCCTGGCCCTCAAGGGCCATTTTTTCTGAGGGAGAAACTGAGGCCCACCAGAGGGCAGGTGCTTATCTGGCATCAGCCCAGAGCCCAGGCAACCCCCTCCATCAGCTCGGGACCCCCTCCTCACCCTGCCCCAGAAGCTCCTCTCACCGTGTTCCTGGCCGCAGCCGCCCCCCTTGGCCTCGGGCCCCGGGGGCAATGCGAGGGCAAACTCAGGCTTTAGGCCGTTGGGCAGCGGCGGCCCTGACTGAGGCGACTCCGGCCGTGGCTGAGGCTCACATGACCCTGGGTCCCGGGTGCTGATGGCCTCAGGTGGCGGTGGGGCAGGTGAGGGGGACAGGACGGTGGGGGCAGCTGGCCCTGCTCTCTCAGGCGGACTCTCCACCCGGGTCACCACAAACACCTTGTGGCCCCGGCCCGGGCTGGACACGGAAATGCGCTGCTCAGTGGGGGAAGAGGGGCTGCCTGGGGGGGTCCTGTCCCCAGGGCCCAGGGAGTCTGTGGGGGGCACCAGGGCGGGGCAGGGGTCTGAGGGACTCTGGCTGCCGTCCGCCGTGTCCTTCTCCCCAGCCTCTTCCTCTGAGTCTGAGTCCGAGTCCGAGTCCGGGACGGGCCCCGGAGCCCCATTCTCCTGCGCCTCAGTGGCCAGCACGTCCCCAGGCTCCTCGTCAGCCTGGGGCTCAGTGACGGTGATCTCAGGCATGGAGGCTGACAGCTGCAGCCGCTGCTCCTTCTCCTCCTGCTCCCGGGCCAGCACGAAGTTGCGCTTGCAGCCGTTCTGGATCTCAGCGAGCAGTGCCTTCTGGGTCTCGATGAAGCTCTTGACCTGCGGGCGTCAGCGGCCTGGCTCGGGGCCCCTGCTGGCTCCCCACACTGCAGTGGCCCCCTGCCGCCGCCACGCCCCCACCACGGCGCTGGGAGGACCCGCTCACCGCCTCCTTCTTGGGCTCCCGGTCGAGGTCCAGGCGCAGCAGCGAGTGGTTCACCTTGAGGGCCAAGGACAGCGCCATGAGCCCGCCCGTCTTGATCTCGTTCTCCCGAAGGTCCAGTCTCAGGAGGCGGGGGCTCTCGGCGATGAACTCCGCCACTGCCACCGCGCCTGGGAGGGGGACCGCAGGGGCTGGCCATGGGCCCCGTGCCCATTGGCCACCCCCCAAGCCGCCCCTTTGCCCTGTCCGCGTCCTCACCCTCGCATGTGAGCTTGGTGGAGGCCAGGCCGAGGCGCAGCACGCTGCGATTGCCGATGAGTCCGTTCTTGAGGTTCCGCACACCCTCATTCCCGATGGGATTGTGGCCCAGGTTCAGTGTCTCCAGGCTCTGGGTGTGTGGCTGGAGGGGTGCATTAGGAGAGTGAAGAGGGGGAGCCCATCAGTGGGAGAAAGGCCCAGAACGAGTTGGGAAAGAGCTCAGAAAAGGGGCTGGGCACAGTTGTGCTCTCCTTTGGCAGCTGGGCCTGGGGCTAGCAATGCCCTTCCGCTGATCTAGAAAAATCTGGTCCTTTGGGCGCTTCAAGGTTTCCCGCAGAGAGCCAGGTCCCCTGCCCCCTCCCCACAGTGCTGGTCTGGGCTCGGTGTCCTTCAGGCCCCTGGGGGAACAGAGCCCTCACCCGTGCACTCCTGCCCCTGGGGGGCTCCACGAGGGCTCCCCCAGGAGTCTGCCCTGCTGGCTTGCTTTCAACATTAAGTAATGAAAGGACTGGACACCTACAGAAGGCTCCAGAAACATGAACTACTGAACATTTCTACCTGGTTCAAAGCACTGTCCTAATTAGAATATTGGATGCAGAAAAACAAATGAAGAATGCGGTTTTCCTCAGGAAGCTAGGGTGGAGAAGCCGAGGGAAAGGCCAGAAAGGACTGTCAAGACTGAGAGGCCTGAGGCACCCGGGAGCCTCCGTCTCCACTCACCAGCGTCATGCCCAGGAAGGCCATGCCTGTGTGTGTCAGCTGGTTGTTCCAGAGCACCAAGGTCACCAGCCCCTTCCTCTGCTCCTTGAGGCCCTCACAGATATAGGCGAGACCTGGGGGAGACCTGTGGTCAGGCCCCATTCGAGGCTGGCGCTCCTCCATGGACACCGGGCCTGAGAGTCACGACCACCCCAAGGAGCCAGGTGGGGCTACGAAGCCCCTGCTCACCCCCTGGCCCCATGCCCAGCCCTGGCCCGGGAACTGGCTGACGGCCCCACACCTGCCTCAGGTCTAGGTGCAGACATGGCCGTCTCCCAAGACCTCTCTCAGGGGCCAGCTCAGCCCAGCCCAGGCAGTGTCAGGGCTTTATTTTCCTCCACAGCACATGTCGCCACCCAGGAAACCCAACATTTTCTCATTCTCCTGTCCTTGCCTCCCCACTGAAGCACAAGCTCATGGAAGGCAGGGTCTGGGCCTCCCTCACAGTTGTGAGCTGGAGCTGGGCCCAGTGTGGTGGGTGAACATGCGGCACTGGGGGCCCGGCTGCCCTGGGGAGGCACTGGCCTTTGTCCCTACAATGTCTCCTGTAATCCTGCCCTCATGTCAGGGCCAGGGGACTTCTCTCACACCCAGATGTTCTGCCTCTGCGCCCCCTTCCCTCCCTGCGCCACTGTAAACAGCCTCCTGCCAGGCCTTTGTCCCAACAATGCTGTCTTCTCCAGCCCACTCCTTGTAGACCATAATTACTTTAATTATTTGTTTAATACCTCACCGCACCTTCCAGGTCTCAGCTGAGCTGCCTCTTCCTCCAGGAAGCCCTCCCTGACCCATGCTGGGCTGTCAGATACTATGGGGGAAGGTGTGTCTCCCCCACTTCATGGTAAGCCCCATGGGGGACAGGCTCCTCAGCATAGCTCAGCACACAGCTAGGCAGAGAAGGGGTGCTGGGTGATGGGTAATGCTGGGCAGGACCTTGCACACACCTGAGTCCAGCACGTGATTGTTCCGGAGGTCCAGGATCTGCAGGGAGCAGTTGAACTTGAGCAGGTTGCCCAGTTGGGCCGAGTCCTGCAGGCCGTTAAGCTTGTTGTCGGCCAGGTACAGCTCCCGCAGATTCATATTCATCTTCAGGGCTGTGGCTGGGGGTTGAGGGGGTCACCAGTGATGGGCCAGGCCACCTCTGGGCAGGCCCTGCCCCAGGGACCCTGCCACAGCCACCATCCCCCCGGCAAGCTGCACCTCGTTGGCTCAGCCCTTCTCGGGGGGCCTGGGGCAATGGTGGGGCCCAGGCTCACCGAGCAGCATGAGGGGCCGCCCGGCCAGGCTGGCATTCTCCAGGTGCAGCACAGTCAGGCTGCTGCGGATGCGCAGGGCGCGGGCCACGAAGGGCGCCGAGTGGTCCAGCAGGGGCGTGTTGCGGGCATCCAGGTACTGCAGGCAGCTCGTCTGGGGGTGGTGGGGGAAGCGGGGTCAAGCCCAGTCCCCGCCCCACCTACTCTGGGGACCTGCCGCCAGCATCCCAGCGAGCAGCAGGGCCATGGCTGTCGTCTGGTGTTACAGCTGGGGAAACCATGGCTGGTGAGCAGGAGGTCTTGGCTGGGGGCTCAGGGAGCAGGGCTGGTGGGAGTCCTGGGGGTAGGTGGCAGGTACGTTGTGGGATGGCCCCTCCCTCCCCAGACGCAATGGAATGGGGGTGGCAATCACAGTGACATGGAGGAGAAAGCCCCCCACAGCCTTCACTGTGAGGGCTCATGGATCTGGGATGTGGGGTGGGTGCCCTGATCCTTCTGCCTGAGCTGTCTCCAGCCCAGGGCCCGAGGACAGGGCCGCCCACCTTGCGCATCATGTGGGCGGCAGCCTGCCAGCCGCGGGTGCCGATGTGCTTGTTGAAGGAGATGTTGAGGTGGGTGGCTGACTCATAGTACTCGATCATGTCAAAGAGGGCAGAGGCACCCTGTGGGGCAAACAGTGGGGGGCTCAGCTGCAGGCCAGAGCTGCTCGAGGGGAGGCACATGGACCCTGACACAGGGTCCTATGGAGAGATGGGGGGGTTCTGGGTAGGGAGAGGGTGCCATGGGAGAGAAAGCCAAGGCTGAGCACGGTGTCCAGAGGGAAGGGCCAAGCACCTGTGGGTCGGGGTGTCCTGGTAACACCCCTGCTCCTGCATCCTTGCATCTATGGCCTGTGGGTTCAGGAACCAACCCCTTCCCCTTTCAGCTGAAGCCAATCCATTTCCTGACACCTGCCACTCAGAAAACCTGACCAAGTGCTGGGTGACCAGGACAGGCCGTTGATGTCCCTGGACCTCCCGAGGCCTGCAGAATCTCAACCCCTGGGCCTCCTGTTTCTCTTGAACCTCAGGCCTAAGGCCCTGATTTCCTGGTGGGCTCAAGCAGGCAGGGAGCTCCCAGTGTTTCTCAAGCTCCCCCTGCAGGCAATGCTCCCCCCAGGCTGGGGCCCGGAAAGGCCCTCAGACCAGCTCTGCCTGCCTCTCCCCGGCTTACACACACCCCTACCTGCAGGCCTGGCCTCAGGCCCAACCCTCCCCCATCCACTCCAGCCACACTCATGTCTGCCCTTCTGACTGTGCCCTTCCAGGGCTCTGCCCTTGCCCCCCACTCAGCCTTAGTCCAAGAGGGATCCTTCCTCCTGTCACATCCCCCCATCCAAACCTCTACAGGGCAAGGAACGCAGGATGTGACGAGGGCTGCTCACATCTTCGTCCAGGTTCGTCTGCTCCAGGTCCACGACCTTGAACTGCAGCCTCTTAAAGATCTCTTCCAGGGCCTCACAGGTCTTGTAATCCAGCTTCTCCCCTGGGAGAGGGAGCAGTGCATGCACGAGTCTGTGATTGCACCTCTGTGAGTGCACACGCGTGGCATGGGGTGGGCTCTGGGCTGCAGAAGGAAGGTCCCCCGGCTCCCACGCCCACCCCAGAGAGGGCAGACCTACTGCTCTCTTGGCCCAGCCCCCGGCCCTGCTGAGCTGAGCTCCACCTGACACCTGCTCGCACCTGCCTTTGGTGGGAGCCCACCTTCAGGGAGGCTCCCAGCCCCACCTCTACCCAGCCGCCTGGTCCAGACACACACCTTTCAGGTCCAGACAGTCAATGCGGTGCCCGAGGTCCTTGAACTCCTGAAAGAGGAGATGGTGGTTAGGCAGGAAGGGCTGGGGCAGCCAAGGACTCCGACCCCCACTCTCAGTGACGCCTGAGGCAAGGCAGCCTGTGGGGTGGGGTGGTGTTGGGGGGCACTGTACAAAGGCCCAGGGTGAGTTCCCGCTGCTGGAGTCCCAAGTGCAGGGCCCCAGAGGGTGGATGCAGGACAGGGGCAGGTGTGGCAGCCATGCCGGCCCAGCCTCTTCTGGATGCTGTGCTGCCGCCGCCCCCAAGTCCCATCACCCCTCCCTCCCCACCTGCATGGAGTATGGGGTCCTCTGGGCAGAGGGCACAGCAGGAGCCAAGGATGGCAAGGTGACAGGCCAGGTCACAAGGCCGCGTGGTGAAGGCAGGGCACCGGGTGCAGGCCCACAGCAAGAGTGAGGGAGTGAGGGAGTGAGGGCACCCGTGGAGGCCTGCCCTGCCCCCTCCTGGCTCTGAGACCCTCTCCTCTACAAGCTGTCAGGCCCTGGTCTCTGGGCTTCACATATATCAGTCCATGGGGTGCTAGGGTGAACCCTACTTATGGAGGAAGTGATGAAGACCCAGGTCTTGTCTGAGGCCATGTGGCAATCAAGGGGCAAGCTTGATCTGACCCCAGCTGGAGGGCTCCTGGGCCCGCACTCCTGGCTGCCACACTGAGTGGCCTTCCTTCCCTGCACCTGGCAATTTCTGGATCCCCCCCTCCCCCCAGAATCCCTAACCCAGGTGTGCAGAGATGGGCAAGCATGGCTACTCACAGCAGCACTGAAGGGGGAACCCTGGAACATTCCGGAATA
The DNA here is from genome assembly GCA_004027775.1 of Bradypus variegatus. Lineage (NCBI taxonomy): Eukaryota > Metazoa > Chordata > Mammalia > Pilosa > Bradypodidae > Bradypus > Bradypus variegatus. The sequence continues at coordinate 20,940 of PVKY010000247.1, read as the reverse complement.
ACCCATCCTGGGGGGAAAGCACTAAGGCTGTGCTTTATCTAATGTGGCCACTTGGGTGGGCAGAACGGAAAGGCACCCGTGGGAGATAGGGCATGCTGCCGGCAGAGTGAGACCCATCTGTGGGGAGTGGAAAACCGCCCCGGCATCTGTGCACCTCTATTAGCCTGCCGGCTCCTAAACACACACCTGTGGCCAGGACAAAACCCTCAATACTTAACAATGGGTGTCTCTGGGAGGCGGCTCGGGCAAAAGGTGAGAAGTGAATTTTGCTTTTTATGTCTGTACTGTTTTAACTTTTAAAAAAATCAGAGAATATCTTACTTCTGCAATTAAGAATTCTAAGAATAAATATTGGATACATGGTTATTCCCCTAGGGGGTAGAATTTCTTTTGGGAGTGATAGATCCTTTAATTTTTTCTTTTATAAAATTCTGTAGTGGTTATTTGTACAGTTGAAAAAGGGACACTCAGGAGGGTCCACCCAGGCCCCTCGTCCAGAGGCCAGGCTGGGGGTGGGTGGGGTGGGGAGCCTCACTCCAGGGACCATGCCCCCCGCCCCCCTGTGTGCCCCACCCATACCTGGAGCTGCCTGAGGAGCTTGGGAATCTGTCTGCAGTTCAGCTTCTGGCAGGCCTGCTTGTAGGCACCGATGACCTCATCCACAGTCACGTCCCGGGCTGCAGGCACAGAGGACCCAGGCCCGTGACCCTCATCAGCCCGGGCCCCTCACAGACCCCCACCCACACCCTGCTTCTCCCTCTGCCCCCCACATCACCGCACCCCCTTCCACAACAGATCACCTGAGTGCTGTCCCTGGTTAGCGCTGCCCAGCACCCCCAGCCTATCAGCCTCTACCCCCACCCCCTTAGCACCACAGCCTCACGACACCCTAAGCACCTGCACACAGGTAGTACACCATTAAATATTGTGTGATTTTCTGCTCGCTAGCTGCTTCCTCACTGGACTGGGAGACCCAGGAGGGCAGGGCCGGGGCTGACATGGTCACCGCTTGGTCCCCAGCCCAGAGCAGGTGTCCACACTTACGTGCGTATACTGTTTTGGATGAAAGAACGAGTCTATAAGGAAGCAGCTCAGAGACATGAACGCCTCCCCCCAACACCCTAAGGTCCATCACTCAGACCCCACCCCCTTGACAGCTCAACATTCCCGGACGCTCCTGGGGCTGGGAGCACTTAGAAAGAGGCTCAGGCACCCGGGAACCAGGTCATGGCTCGCAGAACAAATGAAGGGATGCAGCCAAATCCAACAGCTGCACAGCCCAAGGCGGGCCAGGGGCCACCACTGTCCTGGGAAGCCCATGGCCCGGTGGTGACAGATGTAACTGACAGTCGCCATGCAGGGAAGGCTGGGCTGCCTGTCTCTGTAGATATGTCTATTCTGCACATTTCATATATGTGGGATCATGTAAAATGCTCCCATCTTTCGTTGCACAATGTTTGTAATGTTCCATTTTTAATACTGCTGAAAAGTAACGGTACAACAGACCTCCTCTGTTTACCTATTCACCAGGTAACAGTTTTGGGCTCTCAGAGATTGGATGTTAACAAACCAGGGCCACCAGGAGAGCAGGAAGGGCTATGAGCAGGGGAGGGGCAGGGGCTGATGTGGTAGGAAGATCTTAGGGCCTTCATGGAGGACAGAGCAGAGTGGACAAGGAGGTGGAGGGGGGGCTGGGGCAGCCCTTCTCAGCTATCCCGCCTCCACCCTTGCTGCTTGGGGGCCAGCGGGAGGTTCCAGTGGGAGCTTCTGCAGCACCTGGGAGAACTCCCCCATTGCTGCAAGCCCGGTGCCCTGCACCCCAATCTCACTCAGCCTTTCAATGCTCCAGCGAGCACTACCCTGTTTCCAGGGAAGAAAGCCACCTCCCGGGGCCAGGCAGCTGGTCAGCATCCAAACTCTCTCTTGCAGGAGGAAAGGAGGTCCCAGCCCTCAGCCTCCCAGAGATTAGTCTGCCCGTCACTTCCCGCAGTGGGCGGCAGGCCTGGGAGCAGTGTCGCGTGATGGGCAGCCTTCCCAGTGTCTGCGGCGCCTCCTGCGCCCGCCAGAGGGAGCTGACAAAGGCCCATCGCCTGGGGCCCTGAGCGGGCCGGCGTCTGAAGGCAGCCCTGGGGCCTGGAGCAGTGGCCTCAGGGAGTCCAGCAAAGCCCATGAACTTGAGCAGGAAAGAACTGCCTCTTTATTTTCACTAACTGAACCGAAATTTAGCATTTGCTTCTTATTAACATAGGCAAGGAAAAAAAAAGAAAAGAAATACTGTTCACAGAACTTGACTTTGCCATCAGTAGAACTGACAGATGTTTTCCTATCACCCAGTAGTTACTGAAGATTTTCAAACGCTGTCACCCTGAAAACAGCAGTCGTTAGACCTGCCACTAAATCTTGTCATTTTTTATGTCAATAAGGAAAAGCAAAAAAACAACTTAAGAGCAGGGGTCCATAGGCTTTAGTGGATGGCTAAACAAACAGGAGCCCCTGCCCTGGGCACTCACTTCAACAAAGAGCCCCAGGCCTGACCTGGTTACACTGAATGAGGATGGAGGGCCACGGCACACGTGGGCAACTAATATCATCACTAGCGGTTCTCAGTGTCCTGGACACAGGGAACAACAGATTGACAATCGGCTACGCAAACCGCTATGGGCCCTGTAGATGTTTAGTGCCAATGCCCCTTCCTCCAGGAAGCTCTCTCTGATTGTCCAGCTCCTGGGGTTCCCCAGGTTCCTCTCATTCTACTCTGGGCTGTCACTGTCTGAGGACCAGTCTGTCTCCCTGAGTGCACTGTAAGCCCGTGAGGGCAGACTCACGGTTTTCTTGGTCACTGCTGTGTCCTCAGCACTGCCCAAAACAGAGTCTGACACAAGCAGGTAACAAAATATATTTGTTGCATGACTAGACGGACAGACAGATGAGCTTCCAAGACCCTCTGAGCTGGGCCTGGAAGGAGCCCTAACATCTCACAGACCCAGGACTGTAGGCAGAGCTGCAGAAATTGGCTCTGGAGCCGTGATCACATCTAGGGCTTGCAAAGAATGAGAGGGGGGTAGTCAGTGGGGAGGTGAAAAGCAAAGGGAATTGCTACAGATAAGGAATTGGCAGGTTCCTTACAGGTGGGACAGGACAGGGAGATGAGAAAGGAAGGGCGTGGGCCAAGACCCAGCAGCTCCCAGAGCTGCGGCCTTGGAAGACCCGTGGGGGTGTTCCCAGGTGAGAAATGACAAGGGCAGGGACGTGGAAGAGAAGGCTGTGCAGGAGGCAGGCTGCAGGGAAAATGACCTGAGGGCCCACACACCCGGGAACTGGGTGCCTCCTGGGGCCTCACGCCCCCTTGGACAGTAGATCTGACTTGCTCCATTTTAGGAGGAGGCTGAGACTCGAGGTCACTCTGACCACCAAGTGACTGAGAGTGGTAGAATCGGGGAGAACTGGGGCAGAACTGGTTTCCTGAGGCCAGAATTGGTGCCCTAGGCCACTGTGAGTGAGCTCTGCCTCTTAGGCCCTAAGGCTCTCTCTGGAGGGCTCTGTAAAGTCACAGAGCTTCCTGGCCGCTACAGGGACTGGAAGGCAGAAAAAGTCACTACAGATCAGCGCCCTGCCCCCTGGTCCCCAGGTCCCACCTCCTCCCCGGAGGGCGCTGGGGCGGAAGGGCCCAGAGTCAGTCCTGGGGTTCCTCGGGCCTGTGACCCACTGTCGGGCCCTGACCAAGGCCAGTCCTCGTAGCTCCAGAAGGCGGTACTGTCACCACTTCCCTGGGTCAGGGGACAGCAAACTGGCATTTGCGGATGGGCAGGAGGGTTCAGCAGAGGGAGTGGCCGGGGAGCTGCACTCGACCAACACTGGAGCTTCCTTGTCAGCAAGAAGCTCGGGGCATTCTCGTGCCCAGGAAGCCCCAACCCACAATGCCCAGGGTCAGCCTCTGCTCTTTGAATGTCTTATTTTAAAAAACTGCTGTTTAATTATGGAAACAAACCCCAACAACACCGCTGAGACATGGGGGGGTTTCTTCAGGCAGTCTTGATCTTCTGAGGGTCACAGAGCCCTTGGAGAACCTGAAAGCGACGCAGTCCCACCCGGTGCCACCTGCAGGCCAGCAGGGGCAGGACCTGGGGACCGCGAGAGGCCCCCTCGGCCCTGAGTGGTTTCAGAGGAGGTTCCCTGCCCTGGGGTTCCTGAGAGGCTTCAGAGGGAGCCCTCCCTGGGGATGGTGGGCTGGAGGCCCTAGATTTGGAGGAGGAGACAGGGCGTAGCCCACGTACCCACTCCGGCCTGAGCTCGTTTCTCCCTTTCACTGGGCCTTAGTTTCCCCATCTGCAAAATGGAAGCTAGAATGATTCCTGTGTTTCATAAAGGTCAACACCTGTCAGGGCCAGAGAGGGCAGAACTGGAGAGCTGAAGACTATTCGGCAGTTCCGAATTTTAGAAATTCACTTTTTCTAAGAAAATCTCAATGTTTTGTGGTGTGGGAGGGATGGGAAGGAACAGATCAAGAAACCTGACACAATTATGTTATGGTCCATGTGTATCTGGAAAACAAGATCCACAAGAACTGCCAAGGTAAATTTAAAACAAGAAATGATGGGGGGGTGGTATGTGGCTCTTGCCTTATTAGATACTAAAGAGCTGTAAGGAAGAAAACCGGACGGTGACAGAACAGGATCAAGAGGGCTGATTTATGTCCAACAATAGAGACAAGCTTATATGAGAGTTTAAACATCAAGTTAAGTGGGTAGATTATCTCATTAAGGGAAGGATAGGTTATTCAATAAATTGTTATTTGGGGGGCAACTAGAGCTAATTTGGGGAGGAGTAAAATTAGATAGATTCCTTCCTCACATAATATTTCAAAATATCTTTCAGTGGATTAAATAGTTAAATTATGAGAGAAAGCAAGCATGGAATGGAAGAAAACCCTGTTGACTACATAAATGATCCCGAGGTGATAAAAGACTGTGTGTGGGAGCCTCCCAAGACAAAAACCACAAAGGAAACAAAAAATCAATAGGCTTGACCCCATGAAAGCATAAAATTCTGAGATGTTTAAAAATTAAAAGGGGACTGCAACACTGGGGAACTACCAGAGCAGAGTAAGAATGCCAATCTGCCATGCCAAACTGAGCACTGGGCCGGGGCCCCACCCCAGCCCGCAGAGCAGGCCCTGGGCCCCAGCCTGGCTCAGCAGCACTGGGCAGTTCCCTCAACTCAGCAGCTTCGGTTTCCTCAAATCAAAAGGAATACAGGGTGGGGGGGCAGAAGCACATGAGAAAGCCTTGCCCTGGGCCTGGGCCTGGTGACATTTAAGGCGGCTCCTCTCACTGCCACGGTCACAGGTGATTCTGGCTGCAGGCTAGGCTGGGGTGTGGAGGGTGGGTGCTCCCTCGGCCCCCAGACCCAGCAGCAGTCACCCTTTGTTCCCAAGAGCCTTCTATCCTGGAACATCCACAGCACCTGTAATGGTTAGGTTCGTGTGTCAACTTGGCCAGGTGATGGTAACCAGGTGTCTGGTCAAGTCAGCACTGGCCTAACCGTTACTGCAAGGACATTTGTAGCTGGTTAATAAACCAGAAGGCTGGTTTATTAAATCATCAGTCAATTGGCTGCAGCTATGACTGATGATATCAACGAAGGGCATGTTTTCTACAATGAGTAAATGCAGTCAGCTGGATTTAATCCAATCAGTTGAAGCCTTTTAAGCGAGACAGACAGAGGACGCTTGCTTCTTCTTCGGCTGCCCAGTGAAGTGATTCCTAAGGAGTTCACTGAACACCTTCATTAGAGTTGCAAGTTTGCTGCCTGCCCTATGGAATTTGGACTTGTGCATATCCACAGTTGTGTGAGACACTTTTATAAATCTTACATTTATAGATATCTTGATTCTGTTCCCCCAGAGAACCCTAACTAATATACCACCTATAGCTGCCAAGGGACCACAGTGAGCCAGGCCTGGGGCTTGAACCAGGCACAGCTGCACACAAGGTCACACAAGGTCACAACAGGAGCCAGAGCCTGGGGACTTGCATCTGCCCTGTCCCCTCCCCATGTATAAATGGGGAAACTGAGACCTGGGGGTAGGTGGGCTAGGCTACTAAGAGAGGGGACCCAGGGCTACTCTGGAGCTCCTTGTCGATCCTGAGACAAGAATGACAAGTGCATCTTATCAATCTCTTCTGAGGCCAAGACACACCTTGTTGGGAGGGGGCAGCTCTGAGGAAAGGGAATAAAAGCAGGGCTCAGAGGAAAGTCCACTGCCTGATAGCACTGCCCAAGGCCTGTGTGTGCTACAAGGAAGTGTCAGGCGGCCTGTAAATGCACTTATTTTACTCGTTATGTACTTATTTATGTATTAAGAAAACAGAACTAGCACATCAAGCCCACGATTTTGCAAATATTATCACTTAGGAATAAGACTAAAAGTAGTAAAACAAAAAAAATGAACCAATTAAGAAAGAATGGTCAGGTACCTGCAGTAAGGTGATTCAGAATTTTCTGTAGACTTCTAGCACTTCTCCCAGGCCAGGCACTGTCTGAAACACTTCATATGCATTGATGCATTAAATTCCTGGGACACCTCCACGAGGCACTATTATCGCCTCATTAAAGGGAAGGAAGCTGAGGTGTGGCACAGAAGCTCGCTGGCAGGCCAAGGCCGGGTGCCGTTAGGCAGCCGAGCTAGAAGCTGGCCCAGGTGGGCTGGCTCCAGGCTGGACTCCAACATGTTTGTTTGTGATGTTACAACAAAATGACAAGGAACGAACACCCTGAAGGCCTGCCATCTGGGGACCACGGGAGACGCAAGGTTCCTCAGGCCCCTACCGCAAAGCCCTCCAGCTTCAGGTCACCCCAGGCCCCCTTCCGCAGTCTCACCCTGGCCTCACCACAGCGGCTGCCGCAGCACAGCAAGCAGGTCAATGAGCCACTCGCCTGCCCAAGGGTACAGGGCCGCAAAGCCTAGACCAACAGGCCTGGCCGGGCCTCCCCGGTGCCCCATGACTGGCACCTGCTTGTAGCTCTGGCCCGTGAGGCATCAGCTCGGCCTCTCTGGGCGGGTGAGAACACAGCTGGAGAAGGTTAGCTGGCAGTCACGGTAGCAGCTTGGGAAGGGGTTTGGGTTAAAGTAACACCCTGAAGGGCAGTAACAGGCTCACTGGGCACGAACTACATGTGAGGCGCTGCGCTGGGCATTTTATACCCGTTACCTCATGATATTCTTTCAGCCTGGGCTCAGCATCACGCAGGGAGCATGCGGCAGCTCAGACTGCAGAGCTGGCACTGACCCACCCTCCACACCATGTCACAGTCCAGACGACACCCCTGTGCCCCATGTGCAAGGAGAAGGGGATGTGAAGCTCAGGGTCACATGTAAGAAGGCGGGGAGGCAGGCAATCTTGTCAGTCATGATTCCAGGCAGTGGGCTGATGTCTCTTAAATGGACAGGCTCCCATGATCCAGGGTGGGGTGGGGAGATAACTGCAGGACCCCAATTTCCCAGGCAGGGCCAACAGCCATGGCAGGACTGTACCCCTTTAGTGCCCCGCTGGGTGAAGCCCTGATCCATGGAGCTGGGCGAGGGAACAGAATGGAGCACCTGGCAAAGCAGCCCTCCCCAGCAGGGTCCAAGAAGGAAGAGGTGGCGTCTGGCCCCACACAGGGGAACCTCTCTCACCAGACCCTAGGGGAAGGGCTGGGGCAGCGTGATGTGAGGGTACAGGGTATTTGGGATGACAGCAAGTGCACAAGGCTGGCACTCAGGAACCGGGCTCTGGACAGTGGGGTCACACAGTGGTTCCGGTGCAGCTCCGGGGCCCGGGGTGCGGAGGCTGCCTCCTTCAGCACTGTGCGGCCCTTGGCAGGGGCCAGACCCTCACATGTGCCATCTCAAGGTCCCGGTCTGAGACCTGGGGTTCGTGAAAAGTGGTAAAGAACATGGACTATGGGGCCGGACTGCCTGGATTTGAATCCTGCTCCCAATTCAAACTCCGTGATTTTGAGCCAAGTGGTTTACCCTCGTGCCTCAGTTCCCTTATCTGTAAGACAGGGGTGAGTGTAACTGACTCACAGGGTTACTGTGGTGAGTTAGTACAAGCACACACCCGAGTCAGTGCCGGGGACATGGTCAGCACTCACCAAACATTAGCAATGCTGTCCCCCGATGAGAGGGCAGGGCCCAGGCTGCTCTCGCGCCCTGCCGTGTTCTAGAACAGCGCCCGGTGCCTCACTGGCACACACAAAAGCGTGCTGAGCGATCGAGTGCTTAGTGCAGCTGGGTAGTCAGCATTCAGTAAGCATGAGGTGCAGGTCAAGGCATAGATGTGTTTGCCCAACTCCCAGGTCCAGCGTTCAGAAACCCTGACTTAAACAGGGGCTGGAATTCAAGCAGTTGTCGGAGCAGGGGGCAAAGGGTTGTGAGGGCAGTTGGGGTGTGCTGCTGTGGGATGTGCGAGGTAATGGCTTGGGGTGAGCAGACCTGCACTCCAATCCCCATCCTGCTGAGGCTGTGCCCGATGACACCACCCCTCTCCTCTGAAAGGGGCATCTGCGGGGTCTTGGGATGAGGGACGCAAGGGCACAGTGAAGTAAGCCGGCATGACGGCACAGAGCTAGACCTGAAGCCGCCGGCAACAGGAGAAAAAGATGAGGCAGGGGCTGGTGATGGTAGCTGCATCCACCTGAGGGCTGACTGGGTGAGGTGTTTGCTGAGCCCCTTCCACGCGCAGTTTCGTGTAACCATCTCAGCGACCCTGTGAGACTGGCACGAGTAATCATGATTTTATAAATAAGGGGAAATGAAGCTCAGAGAGGACGAGTCATTTCCCCAAGGTCACGGAGCCAGGAAGTGGCAGAACTGGAACACACATCTAGGCTTGTCTTCCTCTGAAACTGGAGCAGGGCTGAATTCTCATGCTGCCCTGACCGACCCGAGGTGGAGAAAGGGACCAGGGCAGAGAGGGGCAGTGGCACCCCTGGGAGAGGGTGTGGGCTGTGGGGCGGCCGGTGGGCAGGGCTCCTGGCTGGGAGAGGGCTGAGGGGCTGGCAGTGCCATCATCTTCTCCACTCACAGAGCTGGCCTCCCCTCCTGCCAGCTGTGGCCCTGACAAAGGGCCAGAGAGAAACCTGATATCAGGCATCAGGTGACAGGCACAGAGCCCGGCCTTGTCTGTCCCTGCCAGCACATGGGAGCACTGGCACCCACGATATGCAAGGACAGGCAGGGCACCAGGGGTGGCAATGACTCGGACCACCCCTGCCAGCCTGTGTGGCGGGGGTCACAGTCACCCAAGTGGGAGTCAAGGAAACAGGAAGCAGCCAAGTTCAGAGAACAAGGGGGCTGGGCTGGGCTTCCAGAGGCAGCCGGGCTGCCTCTCGGGTGGGGTATGGGGGTACCCAGGCAAGCCCAGAAGCAGGAATGCTTAGACCTTTACCTAACAGTCACACTGACCTCAGGCTGGCCAGTCCTCTGGCCTCGGGCCCACCATGGAACATGGGGAGGCCGATGCTCCCTGCCTCCGAGGGCCCAGCTCAGAGCGAGCCAGCCCGGGTCAGCAGCCCCCAGCCAGGTGCAAGGGGCTGGCTTCTGAGGATACCTCAGTTAATTCTGCTGATGTCCAAGCTCAGAACAACCATACTCTGCGGTGTGATTTTTATTTCAGAATGAGCGGAAAGGAGCCAGAGGTGCGTTGGCAAAGGGAGGACCCCCCAAGCCAGCTCAGTTCTGTGCCCTCCGTGGTAGGGCCTAAATGCCTGTGGGGACACGGATGACACAAGCGGAGCAGCAGGCAGCAGCCCCTGGGGGTGGGGAGCGACACGTGAAGAAGAGAGCGTGGAGGGACACTGCGGCCTTAGAGGGGATTTGGCTCTGCGGGAGATGGAGCAGCGACGGGAGGACTTGTACCCCTCGGGAACAGGGGTCTCCTGGAGATCGGAGGGTGGGCAGCACAGAGCTCAGCAGAAAGGGGAGAGAACTGGAGGGCGGGGGCCTGGCCTGGCTCTTCCTCATCCTCTGAGGGGAGCCCACGTGCCACCTGACAGGGAAGCTGCTGAGACGGCCACACCAGTGGGTGATGAGTGAAACGCTCCCTGTAAGCGACCTTCCATCTCAGACAGTGACAACCTGACCCTCATTTTGGGCAGATCATGGGCAGCCTGGGGCAGGGCGGGCAAGGCTGGCAGTGGGAGGCCTGAAGAGCAGGCTCTGAGCTGAGCCCAGGCAGTGGGAACAGCAGGTCCAACTGCAGTCATGGATGCCGGCCTGCCCCTGCCTGGCACCCTGTTTACTAAGGCCTGTGCGGGCAGGACCCACCAAAGCCCCCCAGCCATCCCAACAAACATCAGCCTCCTCTGAAGTGGAAGGAGAAGAGACTTAAAAACCCAGGTCTGACTTGGCTTTAAACACACAAACGCAGTTGGAGAGCCACACAAGGGTTGCAAAATTTTTCTTGGAGGGCCAGAGAGTACATATTTTAGGCTTTGCAGGAGAGAAATTCTTTGTCACAACTACTCAGCTCTGCCACTGAAGCACCAAAGCAGCCACAGGCAGCATGTAGACAAATGAGTATAGACGTGTTCAAATAAAACTATTTCAAAAACACGCGGCCAGTCTGATAGTTTGCTGAGCTCTGCCACAGACCATTTCTGAAAGGATGTACACAAGACTGGGCAGTTGATTTTAGGAAGCTGAGCTGGGGGAGCTGGGAGCAGGAGAGAGAAACGTACCTTTCTCTACAGAGAAAAGGTTTATAAACCTTTTTAAATCCTTTGAATATCAAGACATATGCAGGTATTACCTACTCAAAGCATCCATACATTAAATTAAGAAAAACCAACCAACCTCCAAGCCCTCTCTGGCCCCCTATGTCTGCCTGACTTCCAAGTCCATGCTCCTGGCAACTGTCCTAACTCAGGCTCAGATTCCAGACAACTCAGGCAGGTAAAATCAATAGGACCTGACACCCGGTGAGGACTGGGCGGGTGGGGGGGGAAGCAATTGTGTGACTGGGAATCTGGTTTCCATGGCGGGGGTGGGGGGCTGACCAAGGAAATACCAGTACAAATGACTGGGGTGAATCATACAGAGATGAAACTTTTCACAGAGATTACAATGCGTGCAAGTGGTGTTTGTGTAATTTTTTAAAAGAAAGCAAACAGGCATTATGGTATTTTCCAGAATTGTCAAGCCCAGGAAGCAAAGCAAGGGTCCAGCAAAGCCACAAGTAGAAGCCAGGCCTGTGCTCCTGTTTACAACAATCTCCAGTTCCGAACCCCATTCCCGAGCGGGATGGGGGCCTGCGTTCTAATCTGCCTCTGCTACTTCCTGGCCACGTAGCCTTGGCTACCCACGCAAGGCCTCACAAGCTGATCTCAGGGCACTGAGGGCACTGAGGGCTGGGCCCAGGACACAGGAGGCCCCAATAACTGTGTGCCCTTTACAAGCTCACAGCCTCCCTGCCCCGTCACCATCACCCCAACTACATATAAGGACACCGGGGAGCAGGCAGGGATGCAGCCAGCCAGGAGGGTCAGGTGGGTGGGTGGCCGGGGCACACAGGCTCTTGGCCCTCTCCTGCAGGGCACCTGGTGCCTGCTGTGCTCAGAGAACATCCACAGCTTGCAAAGTGGAAGCAGCACACACACCTTGTGGAAGGCTGTGGCAGAGGGGTGTGAGAGGATCCCCTGCGCCTGCCCTGAAGCCTGTAAACCCACAGCAGCCTCCCAGGGAGAGGTGAGCTGAGTGGCTCACTCCTCTCCTGCCCCCACGCCCAGGACCCACAGCTGGACCAGCTCAGGCCACCCCCTGGGCAGGATGGTCAGCATTAATGCCAACTGTCCCCACTCCTCACCCCACTGTCCTCCCCCAGAGGCCCCACCCTGCCCCCAGCCCCAGCAGAGTGACTGGGTCAGGGTCAGGAAGGTGACTCTTACAGGGTCAGTCACAGCAATGCCAGGGCCTAGGCTAGACCGTCGAAGAGCTCTTCCCTCAGGGGTGGCCAAGGTGCCTCCCACTCGCAGGGCTGCTGGTGGCCGTCCTGGTGTCCTCCAGGAGAGCGCCTCCTGAGAACAAAGCCAACGTGGAGGAAAGCTGAGCCCAGACATGAGAGGAGCCAAGGCCCTGATGACATTGTCTGACACCCTGGATCTGGCCAGGCCTCAAAGTGTTTAGGACTTCTCAGTCCCGCAAGCCAACAAATTCCCCATGTTGCTTAAACTTCTGCCACTTGACACCCAAGAGGATCCCAACTTAGCCACTGTCTTGTTCCTCATTCAGCAAACCTTTCCCAAGGTCTACTGCATGAGAAGCTCTGCGCTGGCGCCAGGGAGACAGGGGTGGCTGCGAACTGTCCCTGCCCTCCAGGGGCTCTTAGATTGGGGGTTGGGTGCAAAGATGATGCCACGGATGCTCCAGGAGAGAGCTGTGACCTCTCCGGGGTGGGCTCAGGCAAGGCAGCTGGGGGGTGCTGGTCTCAGAGGCCCCCGTAAACCTGGTCAAGCAGCACCCCCATGTCCCTCTGGTCTCACCAGTCACAAATACTCCCTTCTCTCACCGCCACTCCTGTGCTCTACCTTTTTCCAGAACTGCCCACTGCTTCACTGCACCTCCCGCTGTCCCTCCTTTTTTATGGATCACACTCACGTATTCCTTTTCTTTCAAGTCCCAGCTTAGCTGTCCCCAACTCCCTGTCCCCCAGGCTGGGTCATCTGACCTCTGAATTTCCTTGGACCCCTGGTCCCCCCATCCCAGCACTGCCAACCTGGGTCATCACTGTCTGGAGACAGGTCTGTCTCCTCAGGAGACAGAGAGCTGTGGGAGAAATGTGGGAGGTCATGGTCCATGCTGTGCCCCCAACACCACCTGGCCTGGGGCACAGAGAAGGCACCAATAAGGGGGTGGGGTGGGGACGGGGGCGCAGCTCACACACTCCTGCCCGGCTGCCATGCCAGGCCTTGAAGGTGGAGCATGGTCTTGCCAGAGGAGTTCCGACCAGGAGCTTTAGAGAGATGGCAGTGGTGGCTGGGCTTGGAGGCCGCTGAACGGGGAAGCTGGAGGCAAGGGAAAGGGGATGCAGGGCCTAGAACCAGTGAGAAACTACACATTCGGCGAAGCACGCTCTCAAATTCGAAGTGCTCTCTGCCCAGAATGGTCCAAGCTGCTCTTTACTTAACCCTGTTCTGTACCAGAAGCACTGCAAGACACATTACTGCGCTACCTTTCATCGTCACCGTGGTCTTGCACTGCAGATTACCCACCTACCACCCACCCTCTAAAGGGGGTACGGTCTCAACGATGCCACCAGGCTCCCAAGGTCCCAGCGGGACGGGGCACAGGGAGGCCTGCTCCCAGTGCCTTGGTGCCTGGGACATGGCAGGGCCAGGGGACTGCAACTCCAGGAAGGACGGATGGGTTTTGGAGGCCCAGAAGTGCAGCCTTCACAAATTCAGGACAAGGAGGGAGGTGACCAGAGGGAATCTTCTTTCTTTTTTGAGTTTTTAGGATCTGGAGAGCCCAGCCCTGCCCCTCGGCCTCCAGGTACCTTCCCAGACACCAGCGGCTCATGTCCAGCAGGGGGTGCTCCCACCCCTCGGAACTCCCACCAAACTGCAAGCGATCCCTTACTTGCGTGGTCAGGGGAGCAAGCTAGAAACACACTGAAGAGCAAGACAAGGCCACGGCAGAGGTTCGGTGGGGATGTGGGACGTGGAGAGGGGGAGATCGGGCGGGCCTGCACCTGTGGGGGGAGGGGGCATCTGAAGAAATCTCAGAGCAGGTCTTGGAGGATGGGACGGCAGAGGAAGGAAGGCCTGCCAGGCGAGGGACCTGTGAGTGGAGCACAGGAAGAGAGCAGAGCAGGCAGGCGTGGGGGGTGCACAGAGGACAGGGCTCAGCGAGGAGGCTGGAGCTGGGGCAGGGCCCGGTCTACAGATGGCTATAGTGTGGGGAGGCCCAGGGTGGGGGGAGACCGGCTCAGGGGCCTGGGGTCAGGGACCTCACTCATCCGTGTCAGAGGTACACAGCACCCCAAGGCCTCTGCACCTGCTGTCCCTCTGCCTGGAGCACTCTTCCACTGTGGATGCCATTCCTGCCTCCCTCCCTCCCTACCTCCCGCAGGTCTCTGCTCTGCTGTCACCTCTGCAGAGGCCTCCCGTCCTCCCTGTGAAATCAGCGCCTCTTGTCACTGTCCATCCCCATACTCTGCTTGGTTTTCTCTTTGGCTTTTCTCACAACCTAACATGAAATTTATCATCTATTTGTGTATTTACACTGAAAAGAAGGATTTTAACTGCTTTTGTTCACTGCAAAAGTCCTGGAAGGCATGTGCTGGGCACACAGTGGGTGTTCAACAAACATTTGCTGACAGAATAAATGAAAACCAGGGTGGGACTGGGAGGCTGGTCTCTGGAGCCAGAAGGGTCTGCGTCCCCAGCCCCACCCCAGGAGGGCCAGCTGGGCTACAGGAAGGCACTCCCCCAACCTCAGCTCCCCGCTAGGTACGGTGGGGCCCCTGGGTGCGCTGTGCCCTGGCAATGAGTGCTGAGCACAAGAGACAAGGTCATGGACAGTGCACTCAGCACACAGAGATGCCTCCCTATGCAGCTTCATCAGAAGCCGGTTCCTTCCTGCGCCCCTGAACTATGATACACCCCCCTCCCCTCCTTCCGCACGGCCTCGGCTGCCCCCCCAGGTTGAAGGGCAGGAGAGGGACACAGCAACGCAGTCTCCTCAGCCTGAAACAGGGAGGAGGGAGGAGAGCGCCTATAAAGCTCTCCTTGGGAGCCACGGGAGCCCGAGGGCCCCAATACCTCAGGAGCCTCAACGCCCTGCCAGCGCTGTCCCTGCAGACCCAGCAGTCTCACGCAGCCCACATGTGGGTCCTTTTCATTCCTGCAACCAAGCCTGACCCTGCTGTCCCGGGCACAGCATCGAGCCCGCGGGGCCCTCAGAGATGGTATAAGGCCCAACACGGCTGGCCCCTGTGACAAGGCACAGATGCTATGGGAGTACCTTTCCTGAAGGGGACCTATAGGCCGAGTGGGTACCCAAACTCAGGTCCCAAGTCCAGCCCTGGCGAGCAGCCACCGAGTGATGTCCACGGAAGCACCCGTGGCTGAGCACCAGAGCTGCAGGGATCAGCCCCGCTCGCTCGGGACCGTTTCACAGCACTCCTGGCTACCTAGAGTTCTCTCGGTTCTCTGTCATGACAGCCTAGGGAGGTACGGTTGTTACTCTCTGTGTGGGCAGTTTTTCGGGGGCAGCACCTAATCTTCTTTCTGTATCGGGGAACTCCCCACTTTATGGACGGGCGCCCTGTCTCCACCCATTTTAGGCCCAGGTCCTCCCCACCCAGCCCATGACACTCTCCCCACACATTCCTTTGCTGCAAATCCTGCGGGGTCTGTTTCTAGGCTGCAACAAAGAACCAGCGCTGACCCCTCGTTGCCTTGCATGTGGGGAGACAGAGGCCCCAAGAAGCAAAGTGGGGATTTGAACCCAGGTCTGTGCTTCTGACCTCACCCCGCCAGCCCCTGCCCCGCCGTTCCACCAGGCTCAGCCCACCACCTCCCACCATCCCTGGCGGCCCCACAGGGCAGAGAGGAAAGGGCTGTCTTACAGGCCTCCTACAGTTCTTTCCCAGTCACCACTTTGAACTTGGTTCCAGGCAAAGTGATTTACAAAGCTGATCTCATTGATGCCTCTGAACAGCCCTGAGAAATGGGGTGATCTCCCTGTTTTCCAGGTGAGGCTAAGCAGATGAAAAACAGCCTCCCCAAGAACAGGTTTCCCATCAAAAGCGGGGGCAAGATTTGACCCCTGATTCCATTCTCCAAATCCTGGGTTCCCCACCACTATGCTGGTGGGACTCCCAATGTGGTGAGGGTCCCTTCCCCCACGTGAGCATGTTTAATTCTGCATTCCAGCCCTCTTAAGAGGATCTCTTTAAATCCATTCCCCCAAATAGAAACCAGAGATTGCAATTATTAAACTTCCAGGGATTCTAATGAAAGAAATACAAAGTAAACTAAATTACACTGAGATACCATTTTTTTACCTACCAGAAAGGTAAAACCCTAGGGAACTAGCAAAACTGGGGGACGCTGGAGAGCGTGGGGGAAGCCGGCACTCCCACATGCTGCTGGTGGCTGTGCAAACCAGCACAACCTCTTCTGGGAGCAACCTGGCTGTACTGCCCAAAAGTACAAACGCACACACGCTCTGATCCAGCAGTTCCACTTCTGGGGATTCAGCCTGCAGATACACTTGCACAGGTGCAAAATTATACATGTCCCAGCAATTCAACAACAAAAAGACAAACAACCCAATTAAAACATGGGCCAAGGCAAATGACCACAGTATGATAAGCACAAGTCGACAGTAGTCCCGAAAACCCCAAAGAATACCCAGATCCCTATCAGAGACTCTATCAAAGTTTCGCTAAGTTTATTCTTCAGAAACTTAAATCCTCCAGAGAACTATGTCGGCTAAGTCCCCAAACCCAGAGGCAACAGCCTTTCAAGAACATCAACCAGATGTGTCCCTTTTCCCATAATGTCAACACCCCTTTTCAACATGAACAAGTTAGGGTGGTCACTGCCTAGACATCCCTGAAGATCGGGAAAGTGATTAAACTAGAGGCGGGGGTAGCAACAGACAAGATGGAATTTAACAAAGGATTATGAATACTGAATCTCTATATAATTTTCTTCTTAGTTCCTAGGGTATTACAATAGTTAGAAGGAAAGAATTGAAATGGTGGAAAGGATGGTGGAAAGGTAACCCATAGCATCTTTTGAAATTTGTTCTCTAGCTACTTGTTAAATTGTATTTTGAAAGTTATCACCATTTTGTATACGTTATATTTCACAATAAGGAAATAACTGAAACTATAGTACTGTGACTCATAACATTTCTGGAAATGTCTCATAACGACGTGCTAAATCATACTTTGAAAGATATTACCTTTTTACATACATGTTAAATTTCACACTAAGGAAATAACTGAAATTGTGGAATTGTAACCTGTAACATTCTTTGAAATTTCCTTTCTAACTACTTGTAAAACTGCACTTGGAAAGTTATCATTTCTATAAATATGTTAGATTCAACAATAAAAATAGAAGATTAAAAAAAGTGGGCCAAGGATTTGAGTAGACATTTTTCCAAGGACATTAAAATGGCAGATAAGTATATGGAAAGATGCTCAAAATCATTAGCCGTTAGAGAAATACAAATTAAAACTACAATGAGGCCCAGTCCCATCAAGATGGTGGGTGAGATGCATCCAGGCTCTGTCTCCCCAGAGAAGCTTTGAACAATCAGACGCATCTTTCTAAAAGCTCCAGAAAACAGTTAACGGATTGCAGTAACAGGGCAAGCATCAAATCAGGAAAAAGGCCACTTAAACGTGGTAGGATCATGTGGCACCCTGACTGCCCACCTCCCATCCCCCAATTGGGCTCAGCCCGGGTGCTCCCAGCACAGAAGCAGCATAACCCAGGTGCACATACTGGGAGCCTGGACGTGTGGCTCAATTGTCTGAGGGTGGCCTGAGGGACTTGCTGTCCCAGAGCTTGCCCGGCAGGTAGAAGGCAGTTCACAGAGCCTCCTGCAGAACACTCTGGGAGAGGAGACAAGCCGTGCTGCCTGGGGTGAGGGACTGCCGGCTGGAGGACATGCAGTGAAGACACCGTTTCCTAGGCAAGAGGGGACATCCATATCTGTGTAAATGGGGGGAATCCTAGGGCCACATGCACATGCCCAAGACAAGACAAATGTGTAGAAAAGATCAGGAAGGCCCTGCACTGTGGCCTGGGGCTCCTTTACACTCTTATTGTATGGACCAGCCCTAAAGGAGAGCGCTAGCACAGATTAGTCTACAAAGACTGAGAAAGGTCTTGTCTTTTCTTCATCCTCTTCTTCTTTTGTTACCCCTTAGATTCAAGGAAAGCTCTGTCATTACACTAGCTGGACACAAGCTTAAGGAAGAGACACCTCAGAGTCTAAATTCCAGTGATAACACACTAAGATATCAAAATGTCCAGGTTTCAACAAAAGATTACAAAACATATAAGGAAACAGGAAATGATGACCCAGGCAAAGAAGATTAACAATGAGGGGGATCAGATTTGGGATATTCCAGGCAAAGACTTTTTCTAATGCAATTTTATTCAGATATATTCACAAACCATACAATCCATCCAAAGTAAACAATCAATGGTTCATGGTAACATCACGATCATTTTTAGAACATTTGCATTACTCCAGAAAAAGAAATAAAAGACTCCAAACATCCCATACTCCTTACCCCTCCCTCTTATTGATCATGAGTATTGCATTCTACCAAATTTTAAGACTTACAACAGAAAGTAGGTTAACTAAGACAGTATAGTACTGTCAGAAACGGATATATAGGTAAGTGGAACAGAACAAAACATCCAGAAGTAGATCCATACAAACACGGACAATCAACTATTTTTTTCCTGTATAGTTATACAATCATTACCAAAGATCAAGGCCACTGGATTACAGTTTAACAACCTCAGGTATTTCCTTCTGGCTATTCTAAAACACTAGACACTAAAAAGAAATATCTATATAATGAGTCAGTATTGGCAGTCATCTGTTAAACCCAAATTTGTCAGTTACACCCCCACCCCCTCATTTGATCTTTCTCTCAATCTTCAGGAATATCTGGGCAATGATCATTTTAACTTCTTCATGCTGGAAAGCGGTGTTGACTTTATGGGATAGAGGCATGAACCTGGTTGATGCTCTTGGAGAGATGGATACCTCTGGGTTTCAGGGCTTATCTGGCATAGGATCAAGCTGGAGGCCTTAAGTTTCTGAAAAAATAATCTTACTAAGAAAATCTTCTATAGATACTTAGAGCCCAGTGTACTTCCTAGGGTTTTCAGAAATAGTGTTGGTGGGGCTTGGTATACTGTGGTAATTTGCAAAAGAGTAACCTCCAGAATGACCTCTCAACTCTATTTGAAATCTCTTAGTCAGGCAAAGACTTTTAAAACATGGTCCCAAATATGCTTGAAGAGCTAAAGGAAAACATGCACAAAGAACTAAAGGAAATCAGAAAAACAACAGATGAACACGAAGAGAACACCAGTAGATAGAAACTGTGAAAAGGAACTGAACAGCGCTGAAGACCACAGTGACAAAAATGAAAAATTCTCCGGATGGGATAAATAGCAGATTGGAACCAGCAAAAGAAAGAAATCGGTGAACTTGAAGATAAAACAATTGAAATCATGTAGGCTGAGAAGCAGAAAGAGGAAAGAATGAAGAAAAGTGAACAGAGCCTGAGGAACCTGTGGGACACTGTCAAGCACCCCAATACACACATTGTAAGAGTCCCAGTCGGAGAAGAAAGAGAGAAAGGGGGAGAGAGAATGTTCAAAACAATAGCTGGAAACTTCCCAAAATGCATGAAAGACGAGAATATACACATCCAACATGTTCAACAAACTCCAAACAGGATAAACCTAAATGGACCCATGCTGTGCCATGCTATCATCAAACTGTTGAATGCCAAAGAAAAGAGAGAACTGTGAAAGCCTCAAGAGAAAAGCATTTGCCCCGTATAAGGGAGCCTCAATAAGATTAAATGCCAATTTCTCAAAGGAAACCATGGAGGCAAGAAGGCAATGGGAAGACATATTTAAAGTGCTGACAGCAAAAAACTGCCAACCAGGAATTCTGTGTTCGGCAAAACTGTCCTTCAAAAATGAGGGAAGGATTAAGACATTCCCAAAAAAGCTGAGGGACTCTGTCACCTCTAGACAAGCCCTACAAGAAATGTTAAAAGGGAGTTCTGCAGATTGAAAGGAAAGACACTAGACAATTGACTGAAGCCATGTGAAGAAATCAAGATCTCCAATAAAGATAATAACATGGCTAAATATAAATACCTGTACTATTGTATTTTTGATTTGTAACTCCACTTTTTACTCCCAACAGGATCTAAAAAGCAAATGCGTAAAATATAAGATAAATCAATGGTTTTGGACTAATGGTGTATAAATATGTAATTTGTGACAAGAACTACCTAAAGATGGGGGGATGGGGGGTATAGGAACATAGTTTACATATGCTATTGAAATTGTTAAGCTGATATCAAAACAAATGAGACTGTTATAGATTTAGGATGTTAAATTTGAGCCCTATGGTAACTACAAAGAAGATGTCAGAGAATATGCAAACCCTTAGAGACAGAAAGCAGAACACAGGTTACCAGGGTAAGGGCAGGGGAAATGAGGAGATAATGCAAAGTGGGTGTAGGGTTTCTGTTTGGGGTGAAGTGAAAGTTCCAGTAATGGATGGTGTTGAGGGCACTGCCACACTGTGAATGTGATTAATCCCACTGAATGGTACGCTTGGGAGGGGTTGGGATAGGGAAAGATTATGTTGTGTATGTTCCCACAATTTAAAAAAAAGAAAAAAGAAAAACTAAAGACAGAATGACAATTAAATATAATATATGATCCTTGAAGGGATCTAAGAACAGAAGAGAAAAGGTTCAAAAGGACATTATTGGGACATAAGAAAAAAATTGGAATATATAATGTAAGCTTGACATCA
Organism: Bradypus variegatus; assembly: GCA_004027775.1. Lineage (NCBI taxonomy): Eukaryota > Metazoa > Chordata > Mammalia > Pilosa > Bradypodidae > Bradypus > Bradypus variegatus. Next base: position 347 of record PVKY010000247.1, on the reverse strand, counting down.
ATGTTAAATTTCTTGAACTTCATAACTGCACTTAAGATGATTACATAGAGGAATGTTCTTGCTTGTAGGAAATGTGCATGGAAGTATGTGTTCAAGGAGTATGATGTGTGCAACCTGTTCTCAAATGCTCAGACAAAAAAATGATGATAGACAGACAGACAGACAGATAGATGGAATGACTAGGTATTCTCTGCCTGCCTCAGCCTACATGAGCAGCACGGGGCTGTGGGCATAACCAGAAATAGCAGGTCTTTCATCTTTCACCCGCAGATCATGAAAAATATGGTGGGAATCCACAAGACCCTCAAAACTTCATACTGTTACCAGAATAAAAAGTACAAAAAGAC
>PVKY010000246.1:11091-60317 GCA_004027775.1 Bradypus variegatus | reverse complement strand
GGCAACCTTGTGAGACCCCAAGTGGAAGCCCTAACCGAGCCATGCCTGGACTCCTGACCTGCAAAACTGTGAGATAATAAATGTGTGTTGTTTTATACTGCTAAGTTTGTGGTAAGTTGTTATGCAATAATACACAAATACAAAACTAATATAATAGCACTTGCTGCTGTAACAAACAAGCCTCCAAATTGTTGCTAAAGTGACAAAGAATGTGAGCCCACATAAGGACAGGGATTTTGGTTTGTCTCGGACACTGACATACCCCAAACACTGAGAACATTACCTGGCGCATAGCAGGTGCTCAATAAATGGTTGAAAAAAATTAGTAAATGAACAAGGGGACAAGAGCTATAAACCTTTACAGTCCACATACCATTGGTTAATAATCTTCTTCTGCTCCTTTTCTCTTCCATATGTTAAGTTTCAACCTTCTCATGCTTGATTATTTGTCTCTCAAGGCTAATTACAGAATCTAATTACCTAGTCTTGAAAATCACAGATGAAAGAAAGCTCAGCAAGACAAAAAGGGGGAAATGTTCTCCCTCCCCTGCAGCTGCAGAGGAGAGCAGATAGAGTTTTACAGTCAAAATGATACCAGTTTCTACTAAATCTGAACACTCAGACACACACACACACACTCCAACCCAGCAATTTCACTCCTGTATATACTCAGCAGAGGCAAATGCTTAGTCTACCCAAAGATGAATACAAGAAAGGCTATAATGGCTTTGCTCCTAGTAGCCAAAACCTGCAAACCTGCATTCCCAGTCCCCAAACCATCTTCAAGTTCAATGATTTGCTAGAAGGACTCACAGAACTTAGAAAAGCCATTATACTCACAGTTACCATTTGTTGGAGCAAAAGGATAAAAATCAGCAAAGGACAAAGGTGGATAGGGCACGGTCCAGGAGAGACCAGGTGTGAGCTTCCAGCTGTCCTCTCCCAGGGGAGCGTGTGTTCAGCATTGAATACCCTCGGAAATGATGCATGACAACACACACAGAATATTGCCAACCAGGGAAGCTCACCTGAGCCTTGGTGTCCAGGGTTTTTACTCGAGTTCAGTCATAAGCGTGGCTGACCACTCATGGGGCTGACATCAGTTCTATGCCTCCAGCCCTTCCAGAGGTCAAATTGAAACTGCAAGGTCCTCTCCATAAATCACACTGTTAGCACAAACTATCTGCATTGGCCCTAGGCCCCAGATAGACACTTTTTAGGAAGCAGGGAAGGGTTTAGGCCGCCCCTCCATGGTCTGCAGATGGCTTTGTGAAAGGACCAGAAGTGACCCAGGGGACATGAGTTAAATGACTGTGCCTGGAGACCTTCTCGAACATGTTCTCCAGCTTTATGGCCTCCTGCTCCTTCTGCTCTTATGGTGTCAGATGCTAAAAGGCTTGCTTCCTTATGTGTGGGTGTCTTTTGGCTGACAGGCAATCTTTGGGGTTCCTGGGCTTTTCCATTACATGGCAATGCACATGGCAGTGTCTTCTTTATCTTCTGGGTTCCAGTGACTTCCAGCTTCTGGCTGCTCCCTGTGGCTTCTCTCTCTGTGGCATTCTAAGTCCTCCAGTAAAAGGATGAAGGCCTAAACTGATTCAATGGGCCACACCTTAACTGAAGTAGCCTCCTCAAAAGGTCCTATTTTCAATGGGTTCACACCCACAGGAATGGATTTAGATTAAGAACATGTTTTTCTGGAGTTCTAACTCTAAGCCAGTATCAACTCTGAATTGCCTAAAGTGTGTTTTCTAATAAGGGTGATTCACTGATACGTCCCTCTTCTTCTCACATGTTCTTTTAATCCAGTCTTGTGGGGGCAGACCTATCATGGGTGGGACCTTTTGATTAAGTTGTTTCCATGGACGTGTGACCTGCCCAATTCAAGGTGGGTCTTATTCCTTTACTGGAGTCCTTTAAGAGAGACAGAAAGGCCCCAGGGAGAAACAAGTAAGGATCCAGAGATGCTTAGAAAGCAACTAAGACAGAGCCCAGAGATTTTTGAGAAAGCCATGGAAACCAGAAGCTAAACCCTGAAGAGGACTAGCAGACTCCAGCCATGTGCCTTCCCATGCGACAGAGGAACCCTAGATGCCATCGGCCTTTCCTCAGAGAAGGGATAGTCCTGCTGATGCCTTAATTGGGACATTTTCATGGCCTTAGAACTGAAAAGTTGTGAACTAATACACCCTCATTGCAAAAGCCAATCCATTTCTGGATATTGCATTCCAGCAGCTTTAGCAAACCCAAACAATCTCTTAGTAAGAACTCAAGAGCCTGCCTCATGTAAATTAAGAGCATTTGTTGCATGTGTGCCAGCAGTTATGGATTGAGTCTTGAGATGTCTGCTACCAACTTTCAAAGAGGACAGCAAAAAATGAGAAACACAAGCAAACACTGAGAGCAAAATGGCAAACTTTAAAATGGAAAATAATTGTTAATTCTAGGTGGCTCCATGTGAGTCTTTGTAATTTTTTAAATTTTTCTGCAAGTTCAAAAGTTTTCAAAATAAAACAATAGTGGTGAAAACCAATAACATCTCTGTGCACCGGTTTCCTCTTGTGGAAAATGGAAATAATGACTGCTCCCACCTGGTGAGTTATGGGATTAACTCTTGAGGATTAAATAAGTTAATATTTGTAAAGGGTTCAGAACAGTGCCAGGCATGCAAGAATTGTCCTTGTTTTTGTTTCCTCGGCATAAATGCTTGGGGATTTGGTTAAGGTGCTCTCTGCACCTCCTGTCTTCAACCTGCAGAGTGAAATAACTGGGGTGCTCGTTATTTACTGCTGCATAACAAACTATCCCCAATTTAGTGGTCCAAAGTAACCAATCAGTATAAGGCTCATGGAATCTGTGGATCAAAATTCCGTTGGGGGCACACTTCAAATCCATGTGCTATTAAATGCAGGAGCTAGGTGCTGAGTTAATAAAGGGAGCTTCAAAAGCCCATCTCTTCAGCAGGCTGAAGATCCAAGGGCAGACTCAAAGGTGATGGGCCTTTGAAAACGACTAAGCACAAACAATAAATCTCATTAAAAAAAAAAATTCTGTCGGGGTACAGTGAGGATGGTTTGTCACTGCTCCTCCACCTCTGAAGTCAAGACCCCAACAGCTGGAGGCTGGAATAACCCGGTCTCCCAGGGCTGCCACCAACTCGGTGGTTTAAACCAGCAAGAACCTATTGTCTCAGAGCTCTAGGGGCTGGAAGTCTAAAATCCAGGTGCAGTGGGGCCAGGTTCCTTCTGAAACCTGTTGAAGCCTTTGATGCCTCTCCTGGCCCCTGGAGTTCACGGCCACCCTTGGTGTCCCAGGCCCGGGGGAGCTGACATCACCTTGCATGCCCTGCAGTGTCACCCCTGCTGTATGCTGGTGGCAGCAACCCCAAGCCCCACATCACCACCGATTCCAAGGAGGGGCCTAGTTTCAACGATGACTTTGGGGCCACGGTAAAACAGGCAAAGAATTTGGGGGGTCTGGTCTCGTTTAAATTAACCTCACCGCTGCACGTGCCGCCCTCATCTGCAAACCCTCAGCATCTTGTCAAGCACAAGGCAGCCGGCGCTGCCAGCAGGGCTCAGCATGTGGGTGCTAATTCTGGGGATCAGAGGGAGACGGCTCCAGGGCAAACAGCACACACTCAGACTCAGGTAAATTTTGTCACACCGCTCCACTGTTTATTGGTTTATTGAATTGTGAACCGTTGTGTAACCTGAAACACTCACTCACCCAGTCATCCCGACCCTTCCCTGGGGAAGGGGCCCGAGGACCTGCTGCCCAGCATGCTCCAGAGGGCAGAAAACTCGGGGGGAGGGGCACATACTGGGAGACTTGGGAATGGTGAAAGCGGAGGGCAGGACGGCAGCAGGTGTGAAAAACTAGATTTCCAGGGGACATAACCACACACAGGGGCAAAACCCAGGGTGTCGGCCTCCGCCCCACCCAGCAGCTGCAGGGACATCAGGGAAGGACCAGGATCCGTGAGACATTTCAGTCCTCCCCCTCATGAAGCATCTGCCGAGGGCGGCTGGGCCCGAGCTGTGGAGAGAGAGATGGTCAGGGGGCCCAGGCTGCAGGGACAAGCTCTAGAATGGGGGTACATGACAAAGGAGGAAAGGGGGGGCAGAGGGAAATGCAGACCCGGGGAGAAAGTGAGGCCCACGGACAACAGGAAGCCTGTGAGGGAGAGAAACTGCAGCCAAACAAGGCGAATTGGGCCAAGACCTAGTTCTCAGTAGTCTGTTGTGGGACATTCTGCTGACAAATCATTGTGGGCCTGGTCTCAACTGGACAAACTGGTGGGCAGCCACCAGCAGACCCTCCAGCCGGCCAGATGCCTGCATCCTACCACTGAACTCCAAGATTTCCAAAGAATCCATCGGAAACTGAAATAGTGGCCTCTCCCAAGCAGCGTGCCCCTGATGGGCTCCCTGCCGGTCATCAACTGACTAGTTCACCATGGGGATGGTTCATTTTGTGTATCAACTTGGCTAGACTTTGGCGTCCAGCTGTTAGGTCAAACACTGGCCTAGCTGTGATCGTGGAGGTATTTCATAAATGGGATTAAATGGGATTAGCCCTACAACCAGTCGGCTTCAAGGAACTGGCCTCAGCAACAGAGGGGGCCTCGGCCCAGGGGTTGGAGGCCTTCCAAAGCCAGAGCTGAGGGTTTCCAGGAGGAAAAGGAATTCCGCCTGGAGACTACAACCTCCACTCCTCCTGGACTCAAGACTTCAGTCTAAATCCTCCCAGAATTTCCAGCCTCCAAACTGCCCCCATAGAATCTGGACTCGCCAGCCACCATAAATCATGTGAGCTAATCCCTGAATGTATTTATGTGCACCTACACAGCCTGTTGGTTTTTCTTCCGGAGAGCCCTGATAGGCTCAGGAAACAAGCAAAGAATCTTTCCAAGCCATCTGCAATTTTTCTCCCCCTCCTTGCTTTCTCTTACCTAAATCCCATTTTGCATTATGTTGGTGAAATCATCTGTTGATTGGCCTCTCTGGAATCTGAGTAAATCTCAGGCTGAGTTAACTAGATGACTCTTAGTCACAGACAGTTTGGTTCTGGCACCGAGAGGGTGTTTATCCAAGGGACGGGCACCACTTTCTTTCTTCAAGAATTCAAATCCCACTTCTGGTGGCACACCCCTGCCCACCCCCAGCCCACCTCCCTCATGGCAGCTGCCCACAATTTATTCAGCTCATGTAGCTTTTAAATTATGCCCCCACCCCGCCTTTTTTTTTTTTTTTTTTTTAATTTTGGGAGATTCATTTCATTTCAGATCTGCACAGGAGGCAGAACATTATTTGTAGTTTTCCATTGCATTCTTTCAAATTGTCATGTTCAATTCACATCAAGTGCAACCTCACTGTGCTTGCCGAATTCTGGGAAATGGAATTTGAGTTTAAGGCATCTGAGAACCAGTTTTCTGGTGCAAAGTATGCTGGGGCAGGGACTTGGGACATTCAGTTCTGGACTCTGTGGGATAAGAATAGTTCCTAAGTTTAGAGGGTGATAAAGTGGTTCCAGGTGCTCAAGTGGCAGGATCCAAAACTAGGTTCTGGACTGGGCTGGAAACTGGTGCTCAGTTCTAGAGCAGGTTGGGTTTGGAGCTCATCTGGAACATACTGGCTTGAAAACTGGAAATTAGGTTCCAAGCATGCTGGAAAGCATTTCTAGGTTCCAGAAAGTAACTGCTTTTTGTTCTAGAATGCAATAGGTTGGAAACTAGTACTTGAGAGCTCAGAATACATTAAAAACTAGTAGCCAAACCTGGCATTTTGAGCTGGTTCTCATTTTCAAGTGCTAGGTTGGGAGCTGGTTTTCCATTAGATTCCAGACTGTATGAGTTGCTGGGAGTAGGATCTGGGTTATTTTTGGAGCTGCCAATCAACTTTAAGGCTACATTGTTTCTGGAGCATTCTTTGCCTGACTCCGTCCTAGAGGGGGTTGCTCTGGAGCTGGAGCTCCAGAATATTCCTGGAACCGTTCTCAGATTCAGAGGTGGTGACAATCAGAGAATTGTCTAGCTGAGGAAGCATGGGCATGGGAATTGTCTCCAAGCACACAGGAACCTTGGAATGACGCTCCGTTACATAGACTGCCAGGCTGGAAACTGTTTCCTGGCAATGGGACAAAGACCCAGAATTCCACATTCCAAACTGTAGGGTGTCTTCCGCACTTTCATTCCCAAACCAGAGCAGCTGTTTTAGGGCAGCCCTCTGACCCCATCCCAATCTCAGGCCTCATCTGGTGCCACCCCAGATCTAACTTCTATCCTTTCTGCTCCACCCCCTCTCCACCAAGCCAGAGGATGACAACCCTCCTCCCATTGTCTCATTTGGGCCCCCTCACCTCTGTCTTCAGGGCCCTCTACCCCTGAGCCAAGGCAGCTTTGATGGCGGCTACCAGCCTCAGAAACTTGCTCTCCGTGTCCACAAAGCCATCACCTTTCTGGGATGAGGTTGGGGAAGAGAAGGGGTGAGCTAGAGCCAGTACAACAACCTCAGCCCCACCCCATGACAGCCCAATAAAGACACAGGACAGACAGACATACCTTCTTGGAGTGAACCAACTTCCCAGCCACCATCACTTCAAAGAACCCGGTGGTCTGGGGGGTCCCCTCACCACTCTGAGGAGAGGGAGAGATGTTGGGGCTAAGAACCAAGGGGTCCACTTGAGGACCACCCCCAACCAGGGAATGGAGAATAAGGGTGGAGGCTGTGCCGACCTCAACCATCCCCAACCCCAAGACTCACGATGTCCAGGCAGCTGGGGAACTCATCTTCTAACTTCTTCTTGAGCTGAACATACTGAAAAAACGGGGTTCAAGGTGACACAGGGGTCATGCCAGCCACCACCACCCCGCTTCAAGGATGTCTCTCAGCTGCCAAGCCTCTGCTTACCTTGGGCTTGTAGCCTCAAGCGCCACTGGTCAGGGCAGAGTCCAAGAGAGGGGATCAGAGGGGAGAGGTGGGGACAGACAGGGATCCAGGGAGCAGAAGGAGGAGATAGTCAGGAATGAGGGAGACGGAGGGGAACAAGAGAGGGTGGCAGGGAGAGATGAAGAGGGACACAGACAAAGCAGAGAACGGGACAGATCCCATCAAGAGAGGAGAAGACAGACACCAGACACACCCAAAGAGAACAGTAGAGAGACAGGAGAACATTGGGAGGTGGGGACCCAGGACAGAGGTGGACACCCCCATGGAGAAACAGGAGGGAAACCAACAGAGCAAGGGACCCGAGGCAGAATGGAGGACAAAGGGGGCGAGCGACATGGAGGAGTCAACAGGGAGGGAAAAGGGAAACGGATTAGGATACGTACTTCATGAATAACAGCCCCCCATCCCACCCACTCACCCCCTTCACCCCCACCCAGGGCACAATGAGGGATCTTAGGACAACTCGGTTACTCCTAGATCCTAAATTCCTTCCTAGTCCTGAGGATGAAAATCAAACGCTTCCCCAAGACGCACAGCAGGCTATTTCTGAGCTGGAATCTGGTGCACAGGCCCCAAAGTGGGGGTGGGGTCCTCAAAATGTCACTCCAGCCTCTGCTTTGTGGGGTGGGCAGGGACATTTCTGAAGCTGCTATACATATAAGTCAAAAACTCAGGCTGCCCCTGATGGCCATCACAAAGGTTATTACAGCCACGAGACCCTGGTTCTAGTCCCCCCATAACTAGCCATATGGACTGCAAACTCCCGACGTACCCCCCCAACTGGTTCCTTGCCTACTGTACCATGGAGCTAAAATTCCCCTCCTCCACGGGATTTCTGGGAGGAGAAATTCATTGGACACACTTATTAAGCACCTCCTGTATGCCCAGCTTTGTACTAGGTATCAACCGGATCAACAAAAGATAAAGAAAATCCCTGTCCTTCTGGAGCTTTCACTTTGGCGTGGAAATCAGTTCACCTTCCCTCTTCCTATAAATGGGGAAACTGAGGCAGAAGAGGAGTGTGGTTGGCTGCGCAGAGCACCCTCCAGGCATAAAAAAGTCCGGATCGCATTCACGCAAACCCTTTCCAGCCACACCCAGGAACATTCTGGACTCTCGCGTTCACCACCCTCCGTAACTGAGGTGGGGGAGGGGGAACCTAAGGGTAGGCGGAGGCTCCTTCACCCGCACAAAATTCACCCCCAAGATGAGTTCCGGGGTCAGGCCCTGCTTGGTCTCCCGGGGAAACACGCGCGCGTCTGGGATTTCTAGAGCGTCACAAACCGAAGAAGGAATCCCAAAGCCCCCTCCTCACGCCCACCCATCCCGGCGGGAATCCCTGTCCAGGGTATCTCCGTGAGTCCAGCCCCCGCCACCAGCTCCGAGGGGACGCAGGCTGCCGTTCCGGACGGGGGTGGGGGAAGGAGGCCGCCGCGCTTACCAGTAAACCACTTGGACCGCGAGCCCCATGATCTGGGATCGCAACATCCGCCGCAGCGCGGAAACACCGACCTCAGACCCGCGCGGCCCCGCGTTCTGCGCCCGGCGATCGGCGCGTGCGCACAGAGAGCGGCAACTCGGCCGCCCCGGCGCCCACCAACGCGCCTGCGAGGGAAGCAGTGACGAAGCCAGAGGCCCCGAAACTGAGACGCGGGGGTCTGCGGCCTGAAACCCTGGGCTCCCCACACAGATTCAGCTTCTTTACACCTGTTGGATCCAGGAGCGACTCGACAGCGGGGTCCCGGGGAGAAGCCCCATGCGCTTCCCCGCCTAGGTCCCCCGGCCCCTGGCCTTAGTGGTATGGCCTGGCGGGGCTGTGGTTGAGGACGCAGGCGATTGGCTGGAAACGGAATTGTAAAGGAGGGCTATTGTTGGACCGCCCCGCCTAGGGTGCGGGGAGCGGCTGAGGGACGAGGGGAAGGGGGAGTTGGGGGTTGGGGGTTGGCGGTTGGCGGTTGGTGAGTTATGCAGGTGCTTCTCCTCTCTGAGCCTCAGTTTCCCCGTCTGCAAAATGGGTGTAATCGCCTCCAGACACTGTCCATTCATGTAAAAAATATGTACTGAGGACCCTCTTGCAGCTAGCTTCCCGGGTACTGTAGCAGAGAAATTAGGGTTTAGGGGATAATTGTGATTACTGAATCATTTTATAGATATTCCCTTTTACTTTCTGGTATTTTGGAATAGACAGAGGGAAATACCTGAAATCTAGCTGCCTTGATCTCTGATAATTGTGCCCTTGGGGTTATAAAAACCCTGTGACTTGACCCTTATTTGTACCCCTTTATCTGGTTTTTCAACTTCAGAGTCTTATGATCACTAAAGACAACTCCTAATGTTTATTAATGAAGGGACTTGATTCAGCCCAGAACTAACCCATCCCAGTTCCTAAGTTATCTTGATAAACTAAGTTGTATCTAACAAAAATGGGCCTGCCTGACATGCACAGTAGCTTAAACCTTAACCCATAAGTGACGTAACCTCATTATAATGCTAAAAATCATGCCCATCATATTAAGGCCACCATTTTCTTACATATGTTCTGTGACTAAGCATGCAGTCAATCTGTGCATGCTCAATAATTAGATTGCCTCTAATTACATCATCTAGAGCCATGGTTCTCTTTATCCTAAAGCCTACCCATCTTTTATTTGTTTAATACATTTTTTATTGTGAAGTTTAACCTATATACAGAACAGTTTTAACTTTCAAAGTACAATGTAATGAGTAGTTAGCAAATTTCAAAGAATGTTATGGGTTACAGTTCTGCAGTTTCAGTTATTTCTTTATTGTGAAATATAAGATATATACAGAAAGGTTATAACTTTCAAAGTACAATTTAACGAGTAGCTATAGAGCAAATTTCAAAGAACGTTATGCTTACAGTTCCACCATTTCAGTTATTTCCTTCTAGCTAGTCTATTATCCTGGCATCTATCTATTTATCTATATTTATGTAAAGATTCAGTACTTGTAATCCTTTGTTAAATCCCATCTTGTCTGTTGCTACCCCTTCCTCTCAATCATTTTCTCGATCTTCAGGAGTGTCTAGGCAGTGAGCAATCCTAACTTGTTCACATTAAAAAGGGGTGTCAACATTATGGTGAAGCGGTCTGCCTCTGGTTTTTGTTTTTAAAGAGGCTGTTGCCTCTGGGTTTTAGGATTTCTTTGGCATAGGAGCACTTTGGTGGATTTAGGTTTCTGAAAAATAAACTTAGTAAGTGAAACTTTTTTAGAGTCTCAGATAGGAATCTAGGTATTTCATGACTACTGTTGGTTAGGGCTTGGTATGCTGTCTGCCCATCTTTTGATACTATGAAACTATCAGAGTTATTGCAGTTCAGGGACACAGATTCTTGGGCCAATAAGCCATCTACTCTCCTGCTTCGTGCCTAGCGATAAACTCTTTCTCTCTTTGAAACCCAAGGAATTGGTCACTTGAGTGCATCAGGCAGAGAACCCACTGCTTTTGATTGGGATCAGTACAGTGTTGGGGAAAAAAGAGAAAAAGTCCCCTTCCTCTATGGGAATGGTTTGGCAGGGGGGATGAGTATGAGGCAAAATGAAAAAGTACCTCCCTCATGGGGTTGAGGTGAGCTTTTCAATGAGTTCATACATGCGGAGAGAATTAGAACAGCATCTGGCATATGGGGTACAATTAATTGCCCCTGCCTTCCTGCCCTCTGCTTCTCTCTCTTTCTGCCTCCTTGACTTCTCAGGGGAAGTGGCAGACAAAGCTGCAAGTCCCACTCCACCTCTCTTGCTGACTGTGTCCTCTCTGATCCCGGTGTCTTGGGAGGATTTAATGAGCATGTGTATGGAGGGGTGGAGCACAGAGACAACCTCCGATTCACAGAGGTCTCATTCCATGGATCTCACAGAACAAAACCCAAACCTCAGCGCAATCTGCCCCCAGCCATCGCATCTCCCTCTCTCACTTCTTCTCTAAGTGCTCAATGCTCCAGCCATTTGGAACCACAGGTTCATCACAGACCCACTTACTTTCCTGTCTCTTGGCCTTTGCACACGCTCTCCCTTCCCTCTTGGGCTGCCTGACTCCTGCTCATCCTCCAGAAACCCCTCCAACATATTGTAGGGAAACATCTGTGCTTGATTGGAAGACTATGCATTGTCTATAGCGCACCCTTCAAAGTTATCTCATTCCATGGGAACTGTTTTTAAACTCTAAATTATACGTAAGTGGCAGCAATGTAAAATAATTCTCTACAAACATGCAAATGAATTCTGCCTGGTGGAGAGACGCCCCTCCCTTCCCCCCAAATGTTTGGCTACCATTTGCACATTGATTTCAATTTTCTGGATCTATGCATATGCCTCTTCTTTGGATTTACCGTTGAACTGGTTGTCACCTCTCCCTCACCATTGGTGAGTTAAATCTTTCGAACGTGTGTTCATTTTTAGGACCATAGGTGAGTCATGATTTTAACTTTTTCCAAAAATTCTCTTGTAACCGTGTCTGTTTTCCTCCAGGAAGCCCTCACTGAGCCCAGGGGAGCTGGGGCAGGACCCCCTCTGGGCTTCCCCACCCCTGCCCCAACCACTGTGGTTGTCACAGCCCAGTGGACCGTGAGCCCCAAGCTGCTGTCCCCAGCATACTCAGCGTCAGGCTTGGGGCAGAAGCTCAGAGGATATTTTGTTGACCAGGCTCAGGGCTGAGAACTTGCCAGAAGCCTCAAGAGAAGAGACACACCCCCTCTTCCTCTGCTGAGAACAAAGCCCTCTCTGTGGCCCACAAGTGGGGGAGGCTGAGGAATTAGCGAGGGTTCTCTCTTGCAAACATACAGACCCAACAGTGACAGACAGCAATCACCCGATCACTCTCGGTCGGTGACACAATCCCACATCCAGACAAACCACAACAGCCCAGAGACAACAACACAAGGGCTCCCATCTTTTTTTTTTTTTAATTCTTTCATAATTGAGATTTTATTGGTTGTTCTGAAAATCAGCCAGACATTATAAACAATTTGTACACATTAATTGTTTGAAAATCTAAAAAGCCATATAGTTGTAATTCTTTTCTAAAGTTATTCCAGTGACTTTCCAGCTTAAATTTTGGCGGCAAGTTTTCCCTGAGAGGATATCAAGTCCCAGTATCTTCAAATGTTGATAAGCTGTTACATCGTAAGTCCCACTAATTCACAATTTAATATCATACACACTGCATACTTTCACAATCTTTCACAGCATATTATAAAGTTATTAGGAAAACTGAACAACCATGATCAAGGATTTTATAGAATGCATGCATTTCTGACAGAGAGAGCCAAGATCAGGGAGCAGTTTTAAGAAACAATTCTACTAAAAGGCATGGAAATGGAAGGAATTTAAAATGTTTAAAATGTTCAAGACATATTAAATGCATGACAGTGACTCCAAATCATCATTTAGTGCATGTTGTATGACAGGGCACAAAAACTGCTACGCTCCATCTCATGGAATGTTAAAGTTGATATTGAAGACAGTCAAAGCCTCCTGTAATTCAATATCCTACTATTTTCTAGTTATACCAGAAAATAAACGATCAGCAAATGATTTCTTCTCTTTAAAAAAAAAAAAGGCATTTACACTTTAAAAATGGGATGAGGTAGGATTACAATCTCCTTCTTTAAAATGTTTCTTCTAGAGTGACTAAAAAACATGCGTTTACAAAATAGTTGATAAAAATATTCCTCCAGATTGTACAAGAAGAGAGAAACAGGGACCTCTGATAAGACATGGTCTAGGATATTAACCAGACTTGGCTTCTTTCTCTCCTGGACTCTCTTCATTTTTAGTTTCTCCGTTTTATGCAGGGAAATCTTTAGTTTCCTGATTAGCCACTTCAGCTTGTCTTCCCTTTGCTTCTCTTTTCCCCTTTGGTTGCACTTTTTTTGTCTGAAGCCGTATCCTTTCCCGCTGCCTTTTTGGCTTCATTTCCACTTTCGCAGGAGCAGGTGCAGCTGACGCCTCTTGTGCTCCTCCTTTGTCCTGGGCGTCTTGGCTGCGGGCTGGGGGCTGCGGGCGCTGAGAACCTTTGCCAAGCTGCGCTAAGCTGCTGGGACCCGCGGCAGGGGCGCTGGGAAAACCGGATGCACCCGGATCGCGACCCACCCCCTCCTAAAGGCACCCATCTTAACCGCGCCGTGCAACGACCCGAGAGCACCTCGGTCAGCCTCGCGACTGTTGCGACATCCCACACCCAGCCAGGGTCACCGCACACCTCCTCGTGCGCAAAGCAAAATAACAGCCCCCGCCACCCCGCCACGTGGTGGGACACACAACCGTAACCCAGGCACACAGCAACACAACACACACACACACACACAGGCAGGTGCACTGAGATGCACAATTGCGCACAAGCACGCACTGCTGAATTTGAACCCAGGGGCTGACAGGCAGTGGCACACATACGATTGTTACAAAGCCCACCGACAGCCACACACAGGGACGCACAACTCCACCTGCCCCCAAGACAGCCCCACGGTAACACAATCGCAAACCCTGTCATGCAGCCAGGGACAAGACACACAATCACAGCTGACAACATACATTGTGACACCACCAGACAGACAGAAACACACAACAGCGCAGACACACAGACACACAGTGCAAGCTGAACACACAATAACCCAGCCTTGTCTGTTGAGGGGTGAAAAGTAACCCCAAAAAGCTCTGTCCATGTCCTAACCCCAGAACCTGTGCATGTGACCTTTGTTGGAAGAAGGGTCTGTGCAGGTGTGATTAAGTTAAGGATCTCGAGAGGAGCTTGTCCTGGGCCACCTGAGTGGGCCATACACCTAGTGACCAGTGTCTTCAAAGAGACACAAGAGGAGAAGGTGCAGAGGGAAGGAGGCCAGGGAGACACAGTATTGGAGACAGCCTGGAGCAAAGCCGAGGAACACCTGGAGCCCCCAGAAGAGGGAAGAGGCCAGGGAGGGTCCCCCCCAGGGCCATCAGAGGGAGTGAGGCCCTGTCGACACCTCAATTTCGGAGTCCTGCTCTCTGGAATGTGAGAGCATGAATTCCTGTGGTTTTAAGCCCCTGACTCTGTGGGGTGTTTTGTTATAGCAGCCACAGGGAACTACTATGGTCTCAAGTCTCACTGGGATACATGTGGACCTAAAGCTGGAGGCAGGACAATGACCCACCCAGACCCACACAGCACCACAGGGACACCCCCAGCCTGGCCACTCCATTCAGTGCCCCACCCCATGGAGACACCGCTGCCCAATTTCACAGCCCACGAGCAGCATGATGGCCTGGCGAAGACAGTGGGAAGCAAACAGACACAGGTCTTGCCTCCTAGAGCTCACATTCTGTTGAGGAAGACGAGTGAAAACATAAGGAAAGTTGGACCCTGTCAGATCAGAGAGTGCCTACGTCCTGGCCCTAAGAGGCAGGGGCTGGGATTATCCCATTTTACAGATGGGAAAACTGAGGCACTGGCCTGAGGACCTAAAGACAAAGTGCAGAGTGTGGAACCCAGTGGCTCTGGAGGCTGAGTTCTGAGTCCCTTCCCGAGGCCCCTGGAGGGAAGTGAGGTCTGCCTGGAGCAGGGTCAGGGGCTGAGAGCTCCAAGGGGTCAAGGAGGCCCAGCCTTAGCCTCGGCCTCGGGTCTGGCCCTGCCTCAGGGAAGATGGTGCCCTGGGCTCCGTGTCAAAACCCTGGAGGTGACCAGGGCGACCCCTTCACATCCTTCAATGTCTTCATTCTGCATGGCACCAGGGTCTCCTCGTGCCCCTAACCCCACCCCAGCAAGGACCACTGCCTGCAGACTGGGCCTGTCTGGGGGTGACTGGTCTCCAGCATTGGTTCCCTGGGGCTGGGTGAACAGCACACGCAAAGGCCCTGGGGTGGGAGGAGAGGGCATCTGGAGTATATTCTGAAGCACTGATCTGACTCTGTCACTCCCCTCCCTGGCTCCCCAGGGTCCTCTGCACAGGATCCAGAAGCCTCAGCCTGGCACCTTTCTTGGTTTCCAGGCTGCTGTCATAACACTACACCATGCGATGGCTTAAACAGCAAGAGCTCATTGGCTCAAGAAGGTGAGGCTAGAAGTCCAGAATCGAGATGTTGGCAAGGCTTGCTTCCTGCCACCTGAATCTGCATGTTCTGGTGCTGGCCTTCTGGAATCTTCCAGGTTCCTTGGCTTGTGTCTCCGCCTCCTGTCACATGGTAATGTCCTCTCCTTTCTGGCTTCTGTGACTTCTGGATTAAGGCCCACCTTGCTTCAGCTCTCCACAGCTTAATTAAAAATAACATCTCCAAAAGATCGTGTTTACAACAGGAGGGGTGAGGGAGGGCTTCCTAGAGGAGGGGGTAAAAGAAGGGGGGAAGTGTCCAGCAGCGGGAGAAGCAGGTCCGAGGGCCTCTGCCACCCAGCACCCACCTTTGGCCTCTGCAGATTTTCCACACCCAGACCAAGCAGGGCACCGTGCTGCACCCAACTTGCGTCTTCGCCAACAGCCCCGAGGTGCTGCACGTGCAGGAGCAGGAGAGAAGGCCCCTTGGGGATGTGGGGGCAGTGACACAGTGCCCTCGGGGTGCCTCTTGCGTTTGGGGCTCCCTCCTGCTCCTTCCCACACTCACCTTTGCCACAGCTGCCGACTTGGGCCCTGCAGGCCGGGAGGTTCCTGGGTGGACTTGGGGTTGGATGACGTGGACCAATGGGGCCGTCCCCAAGGACCCAGTTCTTAGTGTCAAATTAAAAACTGCACCAGACAACATGAAACAGGCAAGGATGATTTTATTCAGGGAAGAAGATAAAACTCAACTCAGCAAAAACAAAGGACAGTCAGCTTTATAAAGGACTGGGAATGGATTGTAGGGAAAGCCCCTGTTAAATAAAAACAAATAGAGTTACTGTGGCTAAGAGATTTAAAATGCAGTTGGGAGGTCATTCTAGAGGTTTCTTGTAGGCAGATCTCGGCCAGATGCCACAAAGTGTCAAACTATACAAAGCCTCACATAACAGTGACCCCCCATGCCATTTTGAGTGTATTATGTCCCCCCAAATGCCATTATCTTTGATGTAATCTTGTGTGGGTAGACTATCAGTGTTAGATTGTAATTCTTTAAGTGTTTCCATGGAGATACGCCCCACCCAACTGTGGGTGATGACTCTGATTGGATAATTTCCATGAAGGCTGCCCATTGGGTGGGTCTGAATTAGGTTACTGGAGCACTATATAAGATCAGACAGAAGGCGTGAGCTTGCTACAGCCAAGAGGGACACTTTGAAAAACACACTGCAGCTGAGAGAGGAGCTTCAGCTTACAGAGACATTTTGGAGATGGCCTTTGAAAGCAGACTTTTGCTCCAGAAAAGCTAAGAGAGGACAAACACCCCATGAGCAACTAAGAGTGACATTTTTGAGGAGCTGAAGCCTAGAGAGGAATGTCCTGGGAGAAAGCCATTTTAAAACCAGAACTTTGGAGCAGATGCCAGCCACATGCCTTCCCAGATAAAAGAGGTTTTCTGGACACCACTGGCCATCCTTCAGGGAAGGTGCCTGACTGTTGATGCATTACTTTGGACATCTTATGGCCTTAAGACCACAACTGTGAGACCAAATAAACCCCCTTTTATAAAAGCCAATCCATCTCTGGTGTTTTGCATTCTGGCAGCATTAGCAAACTAGAACACCCCCAAACTCCAAGGACATCCAGACCGTAAAAAAAAAACAAACAAGATAAAGAATTCAGTTAACTAAGCTGAGAGACAATTAGAGTACCAAATATCCACCATCACAAACAAATTGTCTAATCTTTTCCTTTAAAAGGCCCTTGCTTAATGTGGCCTCTCTGTCTAAGCCAACTCGGCAGGTGACCTCACTGCCGTCCTTGCTACATGGGACGTGACTCCCAGGGGTGTAAACCTCCCTGGCAATGCACGACATGACGCCCAGGGATAAGCCTGGACTCAACATCAAGAGATTGAGAGAGCCTTCTTGACCAAAAGAGGGAACAGAAATGAAACAAAGTTTCAGTGGCTTAAATTTCAAACAGGTTCGAGAAGTCACTCTGGAGGTTATTCTTATACACTATATAGATATCCCTTTTTTAGTTTTTAGTGTATTAGAATAGCTATAAGGAAATACCTGAAACTGTTGAACTGTAATCCAGTAGCCTTTATTCTTGAAGATGATTGTAGAACTATATAGCTCTTAAGATGTGACTGTATGATTGGGAAAACCTTTTGACTGGCACTCTCTTTATCCAGGATATGGATAGAAGAGTAAGAAAATAAAAACCAAAAAATAAATAAATAATAGTGGGGATGAGGGAAATGGGATGTCTTTTTATTTTTATTCTTATTCTTATTTTTTAATCTTTTATTTTTTTTGAGTAATGAAAATGTTCAAAAATTGATTGTGGTGATGAATTCACAATCATGTGATCATAGCATGAACCACTGCTTGTACACTGTGGATGATTGTATGGTATGTGACTATATCTCAATAAACGTGGATTTAAAAAAAAAGCAAAACCCTTGCCTGGAAATGCCAGCAGGGGGCAGGATTTGGGATGCTACCTGAATCTCCACTCCCCGAATTGCAATTCTTAGAACCCCCAAATCAATGCCTTTGTTGCTTTGCAGCTTAATTTGTAATTACTCAGTTGACACCCTGGAAGAGAGTAAGGGGGCTGCCTGCTGGGGTGGGTGAAGGATTGGCTGAGGTCGCAGTTAGGGGACCTCTGGGTTGGGAGTATTTTCCTTTGCAGGCATTAGAACCACCTGGAGTCTGTGCGGGTGGGAGAGAGGAGGGGGGCAATAAGGACAAGCGGGTTAGGGGCCTCCAGGCACCCGGGTAGCACGGGCCAGATGAGAGGGAGGGGGCGGGGCGGTCAGGGCAAGATTGATATTTAGAACAGGCGGGGTCTGTGGTTGGCTTTTTCCCTTTGTCACCCCTGCAGTCGGAGTTGTTCCCTGCAGTCCCGCAGCTGTAGGATTCATTTCAAGTTGGTCAGGACCAGGGGAGGCGGGGCAGACCACGAGGAGTGAGGCCGGCAGCTGGGTCAAGAGAAAAACTCAATGTTGTCATTAGCAAGAAGCACCTAATCCCATATTTGCTCCTTACAAATAAAGCTGCCGTGTCCATTCATGCATAAATCTTTGCATGGACATAGGCCTTCCCTTCTCTTGTGCATGGAATGGCTGAAGTCCACAGTGGGTGTAAATTTAACTTTTTAAGAACTTGCCCCGCCAGAAGGGTTGCACCATCTTCCTTTCCCACGGGCAATGTGGGCGAGCTGCACTTTCTCCTCATCCTCGCTGACCTTGGCGTGGTCCGTCTTTTTAATTTCAGTCATTTGTTTTTGTTTCCTAGGCTGCTTAAGCAAATACCATGAAATGGGTCGGGTTAAACAATGGGAATTTATTTACTCACGGTTTTGAGGCCAGGAAAGTGTCCAAATCAAGGCATCATCAAGACAATGCTTTCTCCCCGAAGACTGAGGTGCTCTGGGGCTGGCTGCTGGTGGTCCTTGGCTCCTCTGTCACTTGGAAAGGCACACGGTGGAGTCTCCCGGTCTCTTCTTTCTCTTCTGGGTTGCATTTCAGCTTCTTGCTGAATTTCATTCTCTTATAAAGGACTCCAGTAATAGGATTAAGACCCATCCTGATTGAGTTGGGCCACACTTTAACTGGAGTGACCTCACCCAAAGGTCCTACTTAACAGTGTTCCACGCCCACAGAATGGATTAGATTTAAGAACATGTTTTTCTGGGGTGCACACAGCTCCAAACTGCCATGCCAATCTAATGGGTATGTAGTGGTATCTCATTGCAGTTTTAATTTTCATTTCCTTGAAGATTAATGATGTTGAGCATCTTTCCACACATTTTGCTATCCTATATCTTTGATGAGGTCTATATTCAAATCTTTTACCTATTTCTTTATTGGGTCATCAGTCTTATTATTATATTGAAAGCAGTCTTTATATGATCTAGATAGAAGTCCTTTGTCAAATCCATGTTCTGCAACATTTTGCAAATCTATGGCTTGCCTTTTCGTTTTTGCAGGGGTGTCTTTGGAAGAGCAAAAGAGTTTTATTTTAATGAAGTCCAATTTAATTTTTCCTTTTATAGTTTATGCTTCCTTGTGCTCTATTTAAGGTATCTTTATCATACATAAAGTCACTGTGATGGTTAGACTCATGTGTCAGCTTGGCCGAGTGATGGTGCCCAGTTGTCTGATCAAACAAGCACTGGCCTATCTCTTACTGCCAGGACATTTTATGGACTTAAATCATCAGTAAGTTGATTGCACCTATGACTGATTACATCTACATTCAACTAAGGAGAGTGCCTTCAGCAATGAGAGATGTCTCATCCAATCAGCTGAAGGCTTTAAAATAAGGGGAAGTGATGACTTCAGCAGTGAGAAGAGAGAATTTCCATCTCTACTTCAGCCAGCCAACTTTTCCTGGGGAATTCATCGAAAACCTTTATTGGAGTTGCCAGCTTACAGCCTGCCCTATGGAATTTGAACTCATGCATCCCCGATAGTTGCGTGAGTCACGTCTATAAAATCTCATAATATTTACAGATATCTCCTGTTGGTTCTGTTTCCCTAAAGAAATCTGACTAATACAGTCACTTAGATTTTCTTCCATGTTTCCTTGCAGAGGTTTTATACTTTCAGCTCTTCATTTTATCTTTTATTATGTGGCTTCTTGTCCTAATCAGTCACTGCCACCTGGTCTTCTTTATATAAAAATGGAAGGAGGGGGGACTGACATACAGAAAAGAATTCACGTAGTAGGCCTCGACTGCTCTCCTATACCAGCCTGCTTGCAAGGGGGGGCCTTCGGGTGGCATCCAGGAACTTGGCATGTAAACAGCTCCCTGCAGTGATCTGAAACTTTCCCCAACTGAGAAGAGTGACTCACGGTGACTAGACCTTTCTTATCTGTTTTCTTTGCCTTAGCATCATGTTTTCCAGGTTCTTCTACACTGTAGCATGGATCCACCTCGTTTTTGCATTTGCTATTCCCTCTGCTAGAACATTTTACCTTCAGAAGGTCACAGGGCCTGCCCCCACCTGCTTCATAGCTTTGCTCAAATGACACTTTTCAATGTAATCTTTTCTGACACCTTATTTGCCAGTTTGAGACTGTTGTGTACTCCAGGAGAGACTGTATTTTTTTGACCCACTCAGATGGGTGCAGACTTACTCTAGATGGTGGGATCTTTTCATTGGGTTGTTTCCATGGAGATGTGACCAACCCAATCGTGGGTGGGAACATTTGATCAGATTATTTCCATGGAGGTGTGACCCTGCCTACTCAAGGTAGGTCTTAATTAGTTTACTGGTGTCTTCTATGAGAGGATAAAAGGTAGAGACATTTTGAAAAGAGCTTAGATGCTTAGAGAGAAAATGCCCAGAAACATTTTGGAAACAGCCGTTGAAACCAGACACTTGGAGATGCAGACAGAAAGATGTTTGGAGATGCTAAGCTAAGTGATGAAGCCCCAAGTTTGTTCTTAGCACTTAAGAAAGCCACTGGGATCAGAAGCTGAAAGCAACGCAACCCAGGAGCAAAGGACCATCAGACAACAGCCATGTGCCTTCCCAGCTGACACAGGTGTTCCACACACCACTGGCCTTTCTTTCTTCAGTGAAGGTATCCTCTTGTTGATGCCTTAGTTTGGACACTTATATGGCCACAGAACTGTACATTTGTAACCTTATAAATCGCCTTTATAAAAGCCAATCCATTTCTGGTATTTTGCATTCTGGAAGCTTTAGCGAACTAGAACACCTTATTTATTTAGAGTTGTGACCCCCTCTGCACTCTGCACCCCCATTTCTTCATGGTATATGTTCCACCCTTGACATTTTACATATTGTATTATGATTTCTGATGCTGTTTTCTGCCCTTCTCCCCATTAGAATGTGCTCTTGCCATTTTCCTATTTTGTCCTCTTGCCCGGTATGTGCCCAGCCAGCAGCTCCAGCAGCAAGTCGCACATGGCACACACTCAGTAAAGACCTGTCAGATCAATGCACCTTTAAGAAATATTTAGTAACCTTATTGTCGAGTCACTTACCTCAATGGATACAATTGTGATCATTTATTTTCACAAAAACCACCAGGAAACATGCATTATTTAAATGTTCACGAATATTCAAAACAATTGAATCATGTAAAAACCTTATGTGAAACAGGAAACATTTGTTAGTGCCAAGAGAATTCTTATCTTCCTCTCCCTGCCTTAATTCTTATCTCTTTCTAGGCAAATGCCAGACGCTTAGAATTTGGGCATTTTGGGGGTGGGAAGGCACCACATTTCTTTTGTGGATAAGTCCATGACTGATAAGAAGCCGACTTACATCCTTAAACGGGAAAGGCATATTTCAGATTTTAGTCTTTAAGTTGGACTTATAGGCTTTTCTCACACTGGGGGCAGATTTGTCCAAAGTTCTCATTAGGCCTCTTCCACTTACAAGGGGTGTTCAAGGGCAGGTGACACAGGTGCACATCATACCTGAAGGCCAGACTCGAGTCCAGATGTGGTCCCTCCAGTGACAGGGAACTGAGGAGGGGTCTGGGGAAGGCAGTTGGGATGGGGAGCGGGGCCTCAGGGCTTGCTTTAGACAAGACTCTTGAATCATGAGGGTCTAAAGTCAAGTTATGATATGTTTGAGCAATTTGCTCCCATAACAAAAAAGTGCAAGAGTGGATTTCCAGCACAGCTACATCCAGGAGCTCAGATGTGTTGATGGACTTCAGGCACAGCTAGTTCCAGGAGCTCAGATGGTTCCATAAGAACCAATGTCCCAAAGATTCTCTGCTTCTGTTTCTTCATGTTTCCTACAGCCTATGATGGTTCATGGACTGGAGGTCCAAAACCTCTGTGCAGGACCCCAGACCATCACAGCTCTTGGGTATGTGACCTGGGGTGGAATAATGCTTGCCAGCCCCCAGCGGTTCTGGGAAAGCCCTGAGCCTGGCAATGCAGGAAGGGACAGATTGGGGGTTAGTCAGAGGGAAGACTTGACACCCCTCACCCACCACAAAGTCACAAGGACCTGTATAGAAACTGTTTCTGAAACCTTCTACCCTGCCCCCACTTGTAGCCCATGCTCCTCACTCCACAAACACCCACCCGCCCCCAGCCCGAGTTGGCCTCCAGAGCCCACGCTGCATGTATCGTCGAGTCCCGCCAGGCCTCCCTCTTTCACTGGGCTCCGCTCCCCTCCGGGCCCGGGACCCCTGTCCACCCCGGCTCTGCCCAGGTCCAGGGCCGAGGTCCCGGTCCAGGCCAGGGGGGACGGGTTTGTAACCAGAGTGAACACACTAATAAGGTCTCAGAGACTGGCCCCTGATCTTCAACCCCCTAAACCGCACCCCCACACCCCCAGAAGCCCCTGTGGGAGGGCCTGGAAGGATGTATTCTCGGATCCGCTCCCGCCCATTCAGAAAGCAGCAGCTGCCCCGCTGGTCCTCCCGGGGTCTGCTGTCATCCCGCCTGCAGCAATGTGACCCTTTCAGGGTCCTGAGAAGGGGGGAGGTGGGAGTCGGGGTCGCGCGGGAGCCTCCTGGGCCTCCTGGTGCCCGGCGCGGGTTCTCGGCGCCACCTGGTGGTGGCCACGGTCTCGCGGCCGCGGCTCCCGGGCATTTGGGCGTCCGCACGCGCGACCCCGGGCGACCTGCTCCAGGGGCGTCCCCGCTGCTGGATCGCCCGGGGAGGGCTCGGCAATCCCACCCCCCACCCCCGCTCCACTTCCGGGCAGGCCGCCAGTCTGTGCGTGTGGCAGGAGGTGGGGGGAGCGGGAGGCAGGGGCAGGGGGCACGACACCCACCGCCCTGGCTCCCTCCTACCTCCCTCGCCGTCTCGGCTGGGTCCCTTTGCTGGTTCCCCCTTCCCTCCCCTCTCCCCTCCTGCTCTCCCCGCTTCTCTCCTCCCCCAATTCTCCCCCCACCCCTTTCCTCTGCACTCATCTCCTAGTACCAAGTTCCTTGCCTCAAATACCACCCGCAGGCTGACGACCCTCAATCTCTCCCCAGCCCTGAGGGTCCCCTGAGCTCCTGTGTCCAGTTACCCAGCCCATCCGTCAGTTCCACGTCCAAGATGTGCCCAGAATTCGACCACTTCTCACTTGGCTGACCCGGCTCTGGTCGCCACCGCGCCCTCTGCCTGGACTCCAGTCGCTTCCCCGCCGGGCGCCCTGCTTCCCCGCCTGCCGGATTCCCACACAGAGGGGACTCTGACCCGTCTCACTCCCAGTGAACCTCAAGTCCTTACAATTCCACCTGGCTCCCGCTGGCATCTCACCTCCCACACTCTCCCCGCGGTGCACTTGGCTGCAGGTACTTGGTCGTTTTGCCTTCCCTGAGGTTCCCACCTCTGGCCCTTTGCACTTGCCCTTCCCTGTGATTTTTTCCTGGTTGCCTCCTCATTTTATTCCAGTGTCTGCTCAGATGTCACCTCTTTGGAGAACACCCAGTATTTTGGCTTAGTTGGGTGGGCGAGTGGGAGTGGGGACAAATTGAAGGTCTATTCAAAAGAAGAATGGACACAAACTCAGTTTAAATCTCATCCAGCCGTGTGCCCTTGGGCAAGTCATTTTCTCTCTCTGTGCCTCAAGTTGCTCAGTTGTAAAATGGGGGGGGGGTGTCACAGTGGTACCTGCCTCCCTGGGTCGGTACAAGGACCTGGGGCAGAGACAGCTTTCTACGTACAGAATTGCATTAGTTTATGATTATTGTTATCAAGAGGTAATTCATACACCATGAAATTCACCATTTTAAAGTGTACAATTCAGTGGGTTTTGTATATTCATGAGGTTGTGCAATCGTCACACAAACTCCAGAATATTTTCATCGCCCCAAAAAGAAACCTTGAACTTGTCAGCAGCCATACTTCATCCCCCCTCCTCCCAGCCCCTGCAACCATTAATCTACTTTCTGTCTCTACAGATTTGCTTATTGTAAATAATTCATATAAATGGAATCATACAATATGTGGTCTTTTGTGACTGGTTTCTGTCACTCAGCATCATGTTTTCATGGTTCATCTATGTCGTTGCTTGTATCAGAACTTTGTTCCTTTTGATGGCTGAATACTATTCCATTGTATAAATATGCCATGTTTTGTTTACCTATTCATCAGTTGATGGACACAGGTTATTTCCACTCTTTGACTATTACACTTAATGCTGCTATGAACATCCGTGTACAAGTTTCTGTGTAGAAGTTTTAAATTCTCCTGGGTATAGACCTCAGAGAGGAATGGCTGGGATACATGACAACTCTATGTTTAACTTTTTGAGGAACAGCCAGACTGTTTTCCAAAGTGGCTGCACCATTTGACATTCCCATGAGCCATGCGTGAGGGTTCCAATTTCCCCGCATCCGCGCCAATACTTGTTATTTTTTTTAATTATAACTGTCCTGATGGGTGTGAGGTGGTAGCTCGTTGTAGTTTTGATTTGCATTCCCCTAATGACCAATGATGTTGAGCATCTTTTCATGTGCTTGTTGGCTATTTGTATTCTTCCAAATTTAAAAATGTGCAAAGACTTGAATAGACAGTTCTCCAAATTTGGCGCTAATGCTTCAAAAGGCATTATGATGATAATTAAAGGAGAGAGAGGAATGCACAATGTTGCCAGGTTTCTGGCAAAGCCTGGAGGACTTTTATGAGTGTCGTTCTGGGGTTGGGGTCACTGGAGATTTTAGGTCATTGGTCACACTCCCCTTCCCCACCCCACCCTCATGCGTACATGGGCAGCTGAGGTTCAGGGGTGTGGAGGTGCACTCGGCTCTCTGCCTCACTCGCGGACAGCTGGGCCCCCTCTAACTGTAAATGGAAAAAGTCCTGGCCAGACCTGACTTGGGAATTCTCTGTGGCCTTGGGAAAGCTCTTGCCCTCTCTGGGCCACCCACCCCTTTGGCTGACAAATAAACACAGCAAAAGTGTCAACCTTTTGCAGAGGTCTGGTTGTGTGCAGATGTTGGAAAGCTTTTATGACTTTTAAGTCTTTTCCTGAGTATAACCATCAGTAGAAACTACTCCAGGTGTTTTCAACAGGAAGGGATTTAATACAGGGAATTGGTGCTTACAAAATTGTTGGAAGAGCTGGAGGTAGGGGCTCTAGGCCAGGCCTTCGGGAGTGAGCACAGAATGAAAGCACAGAACCAATTCGCCAGGGGCCTCTGAGGCCACCCCTGGAAACACTGGGTTCAAGAACACCCTGGCATGGCTGATATCCCAGGGTCACTGCTGCCAACCCCCTCCTCAGAGTTCTCTTAGCTTCCTGGGCTGCCTTAACGAAGTATGACACACCCTGGGTGGTTTAACACAGTGGAGTTTTATTGCCTCACAGTTCTGTAGACGGGACATATGAAATCGAGGTGTCAGTAGGGCCATGCGCCCCAGGAAACCTGTAGGGGAGAATCCGTTCCATGCCGCTCTCCTGGCTTCTAGCAGCGGCTTGCTGGCAATCTGTTGTGTTCCCAGCCCCAGTCGTCACCTGGCGACCTCACCTCTGTCTGACTCGTGTGTCCAAATTTCCTCCTCTTATAAGGACACCATTCCTATCGGATTAGGGGTCTGCCCTGCTCCAGCGATGGCTTCATTTTAACTTGCCTTGTTCCATCTTTAATGAACCTACTTCCAAATGTCACACTCTGAGCTACTGGGGATCAGGAGTTCGACATATCTTTTGGGGGGACCCAATTCAACCCATAACAGGAATGTGGGAACCTAGTATCCATGGAGCAGCAGCTCAGCCATGAGGGAGTCTGGGAAATGCACTTTGTGCCTTTCCAAACTCATCTGGAGAGGAAACTGGAGAGAGGAAGCCAGGCCCTTCCAGTGCCACCACAATGGTGAGCGTGGTCGCAGATGGAGAAGTTACGAAAAGCAGATTTCAGGGAGAAAATAAAAAAACATCAAAACCCACCACCCGAGGTATAGTCTCTGCTAACACTGAGCTGTATTTTCTCTCTGGCCAAGTATTTATTTATATACTTTTTAATTAGTCCAGGTCATGCATGTCCACGAGACAGATCATTAAAAAATCCACCAAAGCTGATTATTTAAATGGTGGTGAAATATTCCATTGTGCAGCTGTACCACCTTCCTATGGTTCAACATTTGGATAGTTTCTGTTTTTTGTTGCTTGCTTGTTTAACCTTCTCAGTGCAGTGGTGAACATTGTTGCATACACCTTTCCAAAAAAAAATCTGTGTCCACATTCTTAATTCCTATTAAAAAACAAAACAAAATGTTTTCCCCCTTATAGAAAATTTGGAAAAGCTAGGGGAAAAAAGGAAAAAAAAAAAAGGGGGCAAAAAAATGCCCTGAAATCCCACTACCCAAGACACCTCTTGGCACGGGGTTGGTTTGATGAGCTCCAGTTTACTTTTTTCCCACAAAGCCTTAGAACATAAACACGTCCCGGGCTATTACCGTGCTTCTGACCCCGCGACTAAGGACCACAGAGGCCGCTCCGAGTGCACGGGCCCTGCCCCATGTCCATGACCAAGTTTCCTTCCATTCTACAGAACACTCTGACCAACCTGCCTTTGCATTATGCTTTTCCCCAAATTTCCGGCTGTTTCCTTAGAGCACATTCCCAAGAGTGAAATCACTGGGTCAAAAGGTAGGAACATTTGTGAGGAGTCTTTGGCACAGATTGCAAGTTTCCATAACTTCCTTTCTTTTTTTTTAAACCATCTTTGTTTTTTACCTAACATTGTTTTATAATCCTTACAATAACCTAGAGTGAAGTAGGTGCTAGCGTTACCTCCGTTTTGCAGGTAAGAAAGCTGAGGCACAGAGAAGTTGATTGACCTGCCTAGGGTCACACAGTGACTACGTAACACAGCTGAGATCTGAACCCAGACCGCCTGGTCCCCGAGTCCATGTTCTCAACCACAATTCCATGCTGCCCACAGGCAGCCTCCATCCTTTTTAACAAATAACTGGTGCTCGTTTTACGGCATAGATGTGCCCATCATTTATTCAGCCAATACTTACATAGAGAGCAGTCATTCCAATTTTCTGTTATCAGTCAGGGACACATCCAGGTTTTGTGGTGCCTGAAGCTTTTACTATGGGGGAGACCCACCTTAGGAAAGACAGTATCAAATTCAAAATTCAAAATTTGAATTATAATGGGCATGTAAAATGGTGCAGCCACTGTGGAATAGTTTTGTGGTTCCTCAAAAGGGTAAACATAGGATTACCACAGGACCCAGAAATTCCACTCTTAGGGATATACTTCAGAGATCTGAATGCAGGGACTCCAATAAACACGTGTACACCCACGTCCATAGCAGCATTATTCACTGTAGACAAAAGGTGGAAGCAACCCGAGTGTCCGTCTGCAGATGGTCAGCAGTACGTGATGCATAATGGATTATTCAGCCATAAGGAAAAATAACAGTATGAGACACACTGCAACATGGCTGAACCTCACAGACAGCACGCTGAGTAAGCCAGATACACAAGGACCTATTGTCCAGTTCCACTTATGTGAAATATCTAGAAGTCACTTTGTGGAGACAGAAAGTAGATTAGAGGTTACCAAGGGCTTAGGGAAGAGCAATTGCTTAATGAGCACAGTTTCCATTTGGGGTGATGAAACAAGTTTGGTGTGCTGGGTGATGGTGGGACAATATGGTGAATGTACTGAATGCTGCTGAATTGTAGGCTGGAAGGCGGTTAAAATGGGGAATGGGACGTTTTATATGTATGTGACCATGTTTTAAACTGAATTACAGATTCAAAAGGAGGTACAGAGGCTTGGGAGGGACCCATGAAATCAGTTGCCCTGAAACTTAAGCTCCGCTAGTATCATAGGAAATCCCCCAATGGGCATTTTTTCCCAATATTATTATGAAAATTTTCAAACAGTGAAGTTGAAAGAACTTTCCTGCCAACACCAACAAACTTGTCACCTAAATTCTACCATTATCATTTTATCCCACATCTGAGCAGCTGGCTACCCCTCCTACCATCCTTTAATTCTATTTTCTTATGAAAGAAAGTTCAGATATCAGTGCAAGTCCCCAGAAACAGCACAATTTGCACTCACTGAAATTGAGTGTATGTTTGTTTGTTGTTGTTGTTTTGATGTAAAATTTACAAATCCTGAAATGCAGTTTGCAAACAATAAAATGCAAATGTCTCTTTGCTGCCAGCCTGCCATTTTTTGCACCTGGGAACAGCTGCATTTCCCCAGGCAATTAAATACCAAGAACTTCCTGAGGACGCGCTAAAGTCCAGGCTGTGAAATGTGTCCCCGTCGCCGTCTCTGGGCATTAAATCCCCTCTCTCAGCAGGCTTCCTTCAGACTCCCTCCCTGGAGGGGTTCACTGGGTCACAGGCTGCAGGTGTGCTTAAGGCTGTTTTGGAGACACTGGATGACTTCTGTGGCTTCCCTTTTAACCTCTCCCTCCTGCCCCCCCCCACACACACCATAAAGAGCTGTTTTCTTGTCTGTAGAACATTCCTTTTTATTTTCATTTCAGACAGGAAAGGGGGAGGAATAGCAGGAATATTCCTTCAAGCCAGGATAGTCGAGAGGATGTAGTAGGGGAAGAAGACTCTGACTTCAAATCTCCCCGTTTCTCCCTTCATTTCTTTTATAAATTGCTTGCTCTATTTTTATAAATATCTTGTACTAAAGAAACCTCCCCAAAGACCATAATAAAAATAGGAAAAGATTTGATTAAAAACGAAACAAAACCAACCCTTCTGCTTGACAGACAACATCCTATACAGAGCCAAAAGGCAAGAGCCTGGGAATAATCTTTGTTGGCATGTTTGATAGTCTTCAGATCCAGAATACATAAAGAGCAACTGCAAATAAACAAGAAAATGACAAATGGCCCAAGAGGAAAATGGTCAAAAAATTTGAACCAGCACAGAACACAAATCCAAATGGCCAGTAATCTTATGAAGAAACATTCAACCTCACTAATTATCAGGAACAAAACAGGCTCTTCTGTGGTTGAAGGGTGAGAATCAGTGTGGTCTATATGGAGGGTAATTTGGCTGAGTCTATCCAATGACTTGTTACAAACGCACCTTCCCTTTAGCCCAGTGATTCACTTAGAAGTATTTATCTCACAGACACATGTGAAACGGCACTTGTACAGAGACCTTCCTTCCAGCTTCACTCGGAGGAAAACATGGCCCTGGTAAAGTAAGATTACAGCACATCCATATACTGTAAGCCTGCACAGCTGTGAAAAAGGATGAGAAAGCTTTCCATACAGACAGATTTCTAAGATGAACTAAACAAGCAAGCTGCAGAACCATGTATAGTATGATCCCACCTGAGAAACAAGTCAAAACAAGTCTATTTCCACATGCACATGCACATAATTTAACCGAATTGCACAGGGAATGTAATCATTTGCACTAAATGTTAGTGATAGCTGCCTCTGCAAAGAGGGGAGTGGACTGGAATAGAGGGTGAAAGCGTAGGGTAGATTCACAAGGGGGTGGCTTTTCCTTTTTCTTTCTTTCTACACTGCTTTAATGACTTTCAGCCAAGAACGGTCCTATAAGACCTGCAGAATGTTCAAGACAATCTCTCTGTAGGTGGGGGGGCGGGGAGGAATCCACTTGCCTTTGCTTTAAAATTGTTAACGACTCCCAGTCTGGACTGGGGGTGTTAGGTACGGAAAAACTAATTTCATTTTACGGGATGTGGCTTCCTCACCTATAAAATGGGAATAATTAGTCTTAGCTTACTAGGTTGTGAAGATTCACTGCATTAACCCACGTTAAAAAAACACAGTGGGCTCCAGCTGTGAATCACCTTTCCTCCAGCCCCCGACAGCCAACCGGCCTGAGGACCCTGTGCATCTGCCTGGTTGAAGACCCCTGCCCTCCGGTCATGACTGCCCACCTGGTCTCTGTGTGGACAGGTCAGAGGTCAGCCTGCTGGCAGCCCCGCCACACCCCGAGGGTCACCAGGCTTAGGGGACATGGACATCCTCGCACCTACATCCTCAGATACTAAGGGCGGTGCACACAGACACCCCGTGGCAAGAGAAGCTGCTCTAGGAAGGAGGCAAGTCACACACAGGGCCCAAGGGGCTGCTCAGAAGGCGCTTTATTAATGAGTGGGGGCTCAGGCATCCAGGGGCAGCTACAACCTGAGGAGAGACGAGAGGAGGCTGAGGGTGGGTGAAGGGAGAGGATGCCCCATGTTCTTCCCTGCATGGCACCCTCCTTCTGGTTTCAGCCCTTCTGGTGTCCCTGGGGACCTGCTCCAACTGGACCCCTCTTCCAGGCTGGACAGGGGAGCACTGCTGGGTTTGGGGTGGACCCTGGGAGTCTGGCAGATGCCCCTGGGAAGGAGAAGGGCTCGTTTCTTCCAGCTTTAGCAGGCTGGAGTTGGGGTTCTGCCCCAGCCGAGACCCTAGGCTGGCGTGGCAGGGGCAGGGGCAGGTGGAAGAGGGCCCGGGCGAGGGCAGCCACTCACTCACTGGATCTCACGGAAGGCCCGCTTCTCCACGAGTTTCACTTTGTACTTGCGCTTGAACCTGGAGAAGGGAAACGACAGCGGTCGGCGGCCAGCATTGCTACCACACCAAGGGAGGTTCCCTGGGACCCTGGCCCCCAAGGCAGCCCCAGGGCCCCCCTCACTTGGCTCTTTCCCGAGGCTCAATCATGTTTCTCCTCTGGAAGCTCTTGAAGCGGTCCCGGAGAATGCTGCCCTCGGGCTGCGGGACACAGAGGCAGGGAGACCTGAGTGGGGGCCGCAGAAACCCGACAGCCTCTGACCTCTCCAAGGTGTCAAGTCCAGCCAGGGCACAGGCCTCTGCCGTCAGCCCTCAACCGGGACCCCCACTCCTGCCTCATGTCCTGGCCCTGAGCTCACAGGGCTCAGTCTTGGGGGACGATCACTGCAGACCTGTGGGCAGCTTCTGGGCGGGGTTTGAGGGATGAACAAGAACAAGGCTGGTCAAGAAGTGGACGAGGGGATGCCAGGCAGAGGGAGCAGCAAAGCCAAGAGCCCAGGGGCCCGATGGAGAAGGGTGCTCAGTTCACCATGGGGCACGGTCGCTGGAGGGCCAAGGCGAGGCCAGACCACGCAGGGCCCTGGTGAGGAGCTGGGCTTTCAACTGGGGCACTGGGGGGCCACAGGAGGTTAGAGCAGAGGAGGGACAGGGTAAAGTCTGCTTTGGGAAGAGCCTCTAGGACCAAAGTAGGTGGGGCTGGGAGACCAGGAGTAGGGGCTGGCTGAGAGGAAATGCCCCCTCAGTGTCACAGGCTCAAACCATCACCGGCCCCTCACCCCCAGCACCCCCACCTCAGGACCCCATGCCCTCAGCCCCCAGGCATCGGCCCAACTAGCCCAGCCCAGGGGTAGCCAAGGTGTCGCCCACAGCCCCAGTGGGGCACGGGGAGCAAGGATGGGTGTCATCACTGGGCACAGGGTCCCACCTCACAGCACCCCGACCCCCCAGGTGGAGAGGTACCTTCAGGGCCCTGAGTGAGTCAGACAGCTCTGAGCTTAGCTGCACGTCGATGTCAGGGGCCTGGTACCTGGAAGGTACGGGAGAGGGGTGTGTGGGGTGTCAGCTTGGCAGGGTCCAGCGCCCCAGGGACCATGGGGAGAAGGGACGGCCTCCCAGGAGGGACATGGCAGGATGCAGGCTCAGGGACCCCACCCGGGCCTCACCTGAGCCGCCCCAGCCTGCGGGGCTTGTCCGCCTCGGCCAGTTGCCGCGCCCACCGCTGCTCCCGCCGCCGTGCCAGCTCTGCCAGCCGCCGTGCCACCTGGGCCTTGATCCCGCGTAGCCTGAAGAGCTCCTGCTGCCGCAGCCGGGTGGCCCGCAGCGCAGCCTGCTGCATCCGCTGGGGGCATGGGGTGGGGGCAGAGGTTGGCCTGAGCCCCATCCTGCAGGGCTGGCCCCTCCTCTCCTCAGGATCCCCCCTGCACCACCTCTGCCAGGAAGCCCTCCCAGACCACTCCACTTCCCAGTGCTGACACACCAGCAGCTACAGTTCCTTCACAGCAGTTTTCTAGAAACTTAATTATCTGTTTCTTTGTCTGTGTGTCTGTGCCGGTTTGAATGTATCATGTCCCTCAAACACCATTATCTTTGATGTAATCTTGTGTGGGCAGACATTAACAGTTTTGATTAGATTTCTTTGAGTGTTTCTTTGGAGATGCATCCCACCCAGCTGTGGGTGATGACTGATTAGATATTTCCATGGAGGCGTGGCCCCACCCATTTAGGGTGGGCCTTGATCAGTGGAGCCATATAAATGAGCTGACGGGCAGAGGGAACTCAGTGCAGCTGTGAGTGATATTTTGAAGAGGAGCTACAGCCAAGAGGGACACTTTGAAGAAAGCACAGGAGCTGCAGATGAGAGACAGTTTGAAGACGGCTGTTGAAAGTAGACGCTTGCTCCGGAGAAGCTAAGAGAGGACAAATACCCCAAGTGCAACTATGAGTGACATTTTTGAGGAACTGCAGCCTCAGAGAGGAACGTCTTGAGAGAAAGCCATTTTGAAACCAGAATTTTGGAACAGACACCAGCCACGTGCCTTCCCAGCTAACAGAGGTTTTCTGGACACCACTGCCATCCTCCAGTGAAGGTACCCGATTGCTGATGTGTTACCTTGGACACTTTATGGCTTTAAGACTGTAACTGTGTAAGCAAATAAACTCCCTTTTATAAAAGCCAACCCATCTCTGGTGTTTTGCATTCCAGCAGCATAGCAAACTAGAATAGTGTGTATGATCTGTAATCCTTTCCCTACACCAACAGGAAGCACCAGGGCAGCAAGGACTTCATCTAGGGCCCCCTCATTGTACCCCGAGCCCACAGTGGGGCCTGGCACCTGGAGGACACTGGGAAGTGGTTTTCAGCTGACAAAGCAGGCACAAGAATCCCAACCAGCATGAAAGAGCAGGCGACAAGGATCAGAGGAGGCAGGGTGAAGCCATGAGAAGACGACAGGGTCAGGGGGGGTTGGAGACCCAGAAAGCTGGCCCGGGTGGAAAGCAGGCCACGGGGAAGGCAGCCTTGAGCCCAGGGTGCTCACCAGTGTCTGAGCGGCCTTTTCCCGGCGCCGTTGCTGCTCCGTCTTCTTGTCTGTGGTGGCTGGGCGGACAGGCAAGGACGCAGCCACGTCTCCTTCAACCTTGGGGCCCTCGCCTGGGCTATCATTCAACTCCCCCTCCCCATCCGACTCCTCCAGAAGCCCCTCGCACATCTCCTGGAACACAGACTCCTGGGGCAGGGAAGAGAGTGTCATGGCCAGGCACGAAGCTGGCAGAGAGGAGTGGGCATGGGTGCGCAGGTGTGGGGCTCACCTTGGTGGCGGCCTGCTCCACGGTGGGCAGGGCCAGTTGCCGCTCCAACTTCTCTGCTTCCTTCTGCCGCTGCAGCTCGACCTTGTGGGCCGCCAGGAGCAGGGTCTGGGCAGGGCAGGATAGGGTGAGGATGGGGGCCCCTGCCCTGGCCCAGGCTCCCTCCTCTTCTCCCTGGTCTCAGGAACCACAGCCTCAGTCCCGATTCCACGCACAGATGAGGCAGGAGGAGCACTTTCTAGTCCTTCCTCTCACACTTACTCTGCCGGCTCTATTTAGACCACCCGGCCTCTACAGCTTGTATGCTTCCATTTAGGTGAAACGTCCAGAACAAGTGAATCCGCAGAGACAGAAAGATTAGTGGTTGCCAGGGTCTGGGGAGACACTGCGTGATGAGTGTGGAGTTCTCTGTGAGTTGACAAGTGTGTTTGGAAATGGATGTGGGGGTGGGTGTACAGCTCCGTCAATCTCCTAAAACCCAGCGAACCCTGTGCTTGCAGTGAACGAACTGTGTGGTATGTGAGTCATATTTCAAAAAAGCTGTCATTTAAAGAAAAAGAAAACAAAACACTGTTCTCTGACTCCCAGATTCTGTGACTTTCCCCAGCGTCCCCCTGGCTGCCTGCAAGGTCGCCCAATCCACACTGAATAGCCTGACTCAGTGGCACCCTTGCCCTCTGGCCAAACCTTTTAACCCTGAGTACAACTTTTTTTTTTTTCCCATAGACACCACTAATCAGGTTAAGGACACAGCCTCCCATTTCTAGTTGATGAGCCCTTTTTATTGTGGACATATTGAACCTGTTATCAGACGAGCTTCCTGCATCTATTGCAGTGCTAAATTGTCCCTGTCCTTGGGCAAAACTTCACTGGGCCGTGACAGTTTGTGTGCATCTCTGTCCCCTGAACTTCCTGAAAGGGGCTGTGGTTGCTCAGCTCTGGGCCTTTGCACATACTGCTCCCTCAGCCAGAAAATCCATTTCCCCTCTTCCCATAGCAAAGTCCTCCTCATCTTCAGTCTCAGGTCAGTCATCCCTTCTTCCAGGAAGGCCTCCCCTGTGGTGGTTTGGAGCTACAGGTATCCCAGAAAAAACATGTTCCTAAACTTAATTCGTTCCCGCGCGAACCCACTATAAGGAGGACCTTTGGATGAGTTAGGGTGTGGCCCATCTCGATCAGGACGGGTCTTAATCCTACTGCTGGAGGCCTTTATAAGCTGAGTGAAATTCAGACAGAGAGGAAGTGGCTAGAAGCTGAACATAAACCCGGAAGAGAAGGGAGGCCCAGAGAAGCGGCCATGGGCACTGCCATGTGACAAAGGAGCCCGGGACCGAGGCTCACCATGGGCAGCCCCAGAACGCTGGGGGAAGAAAGCGTTGCCTTGGCGATACCTGGATTTGGACTTTAATCTTTTAGCCTCAAAACTGTGGGCCCATATATTCCTGTTGTTTAAGTGGAACCACTGCACAGTGTTTGCTGGAGCAGCCCAGGAAACTGAGACACGCCCAGGCTGGGCCAGACTCTGCTGTGGGTCCCTGTGGCCTCCCTGGCCTGCCCGTGCACCCCAGGAGGGCAGCCCAGGACAGCAGCTGGAGAGGGTTTGCCGACTGGGTGGATGAACGGATATGGCGGAGAGGCCCGGCCAGGACCCTCGCTGCGTACCTGGTGGTCCTCAAAGGTTGGGTTGTAGGAGGCCCCGGCGGGCGTCACCTCCACGGCGGGCACCTGGGAAGGCTTGGTGTGGAGACGCAGCGGCCGCTGGAGGAAGACGAGGCAGACACAGTAAGACCTGGGGCCCTGTAACTCGGGTTCTCACAGGGACGGTGGGGAGTCTCCAGGCACAAGGGCAGCAGCACGCTGTGGCTGCAGGTGGGCCGTGTGCGCCCTTGGCCAGCCCTGGGAAGCGGGAGGCGGCCTGTGGAGCCCAGCATTGATGTCAGCTCCTGCCGCCCCGGGAGCAGCGCTGCGGAGGGTGGGTGGATCCCCTGCAGGCAGGGGCTGTGCTTGTCTTTCCTGGGAAGAGCCACACAGAGGGCCCCAGGCAGGTGGGGCGGCTTGTGAAGGCGCACGGGAGAGGTGGGTCTGGATTGGATTTCCACAGCTGCAGCGCCTCCCTCTGCCGTGACGGTGGCATCTGCAGTGCCCAGGTGTGGCGACACGGAAGGTTCCCTGGCTAGACAGATTATACAGTGGGGCCACTTCCCAAACTCTGGAAGCCTGAAGGCGGACACCAGGCTGCAAAAAGGCCAAAGCTTTGCATGCCTGAAGGCAGGCAGCAATTTAGATAAGGGCTCCTTGCCTGGCTCCTTCTATGCTCAGGTCTCCTGCTCCTGCTGTCTCCCGTCTAGCCCCAAAGACGTTGTCCCTTGAGATAAAAGACATGCGATCACACCCTGAAATACCTGAAAACAGTCAGGTAAGAGACTACCCTGTATGCTCTAAAAACCTGTAGGAATGAGTAAAATAAAACTTTCTTTTGCAGGAACACAGAGACGGAGTAGGCTCCCTTCTTTCACACCTGGGAATTAGCCTGCCAGAGCAGGGCCCGGCGGACATGGGCTAACCCATGCCGCCTTCTAGAGCCTTGCTGCTCAGTGTGGCCTGTGGATCTGAGGAGTCTGACAGACACGGAGAACCCCGGATCCACCCAGGACTGGCTGTCCGAATGTGCCTTGTAACAAGGCCCTGGAGAATAGCAGTTGAGCGGCATGACTCAAAGCACTTCCCTCGTCCTGCCCTGGCTGGCCGGTCTGCTCTGCTAGAGCAGAAGCTGGGAGCCACCAGCTACCCTGCACGTACGTCCCCACCTAACTGCCTGCAAGTCCTGCTCTTCTGCCCTAGAATCGTCTTAGGTCACCCCACCGCTCTCTACCCCACCCCAATCCCCCACCCTCGCTCCCCTGGACTTCCAAGGCCTGTGCCCCCCACCCCAACACATACACGAGACACCCCTCAGAGCAGCCACCTGGATCCTGTCACTCTCCCGGGCACCCTCTGGGGGCTCCCTCCCCGCCCCCCACCTTAGAATAAAACCTGCGATCTGGCCTCTGCTCCCTGCCCCCCGCCGGCCTCCTTACTCCAGGTCTCTAACCCTGATCATCACCAGCTGCTGCTGGGCAAGGGCATCCCCAACCTCCCTATCTAAGTGCGTCCCGCTGACCAGCCGCTGTGCCGCTCTCTCCCTTTGCCACACCAGCCACTGCCACAACACGCTGCCGTGTTCACTGGTCTCTCAGCGCCACCCCCACGCCCACCAGCTAGACGGGGGCCCGCGAGGATGGGAGCCCCCCTACTTTGCTCCCTGCTGTACCCCATCAGCGCCTGGTGTGGAGAAGATACTTGTTCTTTTTAGATGAATGAAATTGGACCCTGGAGATTTAATAACAACTTTGTTCTACAACTCTGGGTTCTGGGAACTCAAGATGAAGGTGACTACAAAATAAAAACTGAAACAGCCAATGTTTCGGTCAGGCTACGTGCCAGGCACCGTTCTCGGCCTTTCCACACACTAACTCGCTATGGTCTCTCAACCCCCCTCTGAACTAAGTGCTGCTCTCCTCTGCCTTTTACAGATGAAGGAATGGCACAGTGCTCAGGGCACCTCCCGGGACAGGGCAGGGCTGAGCCGGCACTGGAGCTGACAGCCTGGCTGCAGCAGGCATCTGCAGTCACCAGGATGGTGGCCCTGCACCCCTGTACCCACTGCCCATACTCACCCCCCGCACACCCTTTTGCACAGTCTCACCTTGACTCCTTTCTTCTTGGTCTGCTCCAGGAAAAAGGCATCCTGGCCGACCAACGGCCTGTCCAGAGGGTCTGTGGAGACAGAGAGGGGCGGCTGTTGGGGGCTTTCCAGCCACAGAGGGTCATGTCCCTGAGGGATTCCCTCCCATTCTCCTTCCTTTCACCAACGATGGCACTGAAGCCAAGGCAAGGACTGATCCTCAGACCCTAATGGGCCTCAAGTGACACACAAATCAGCATGTAAGCAAGACACAGAAGGTGTAGGGGACTCAAGGCTGAGGGGCAGGAGCCCCCACCACTGAGGAAACAGAAATACAAACATTCCAAGACCCCTGAACATCTGCAGGAAGATCGCTGAAGCCGCACCCACAGGCAGCCCTCAGACACAGTGCTCCTGTGCAGTGGGTCACTCACTGTTTGGGGCCCACAGATCGTAGAAAGGCCGCTCGACGGTGTCCTGGGGCCCAGGCTTGGCCTTGGCCACGGGAGGGTTGAGGAGCCGGGCCTGCGCCCTGCGCACTTCCCGGGGCAGCTCGCCCTGCTTCGCCAGCCTCTCCCATAGCTGCTCCTTTCGCTTGAGTTTCTTGGCATTGGGGACCTGGTGGGCGAGGATGCTGGGGTGGGGGTGGGGGGTGGTACAGGGTGGTGAGGCAGCAGCTGGAGAAGTGGCCTGGCCTCTTCGCAGCCTGGCTCCTGCCTCCACTCGCTGACACTGCCGTCCCCTGGCAGTAGCTTTCCAGTGTCTCCCTCCCAAGCATCCTCCAAATGGCAGAGTTCTTCATGGCTCCTCCTGCAGCTTCAGACACTGCCTCCCCAGGTCTGTCTCCTGAGCCCCAGACCCAATAACACAACTGTCTCCTAGACCCTCACCCCAGATGTCCTCCCGGCATCTCACACTCACCACGTCAACCCCGACCCCACCATCATCCCCAAAACCCACTCCACCACCCACAGCCCCAGAGGCAGCCCCCCTGCCCAACCTGTTTCCCACCCACCTCGTCCCAGGTCCCATTCTTTCCCAGTGGTCAGTCATAAACCCTGCCTAACGGGGCTCCGGCCCAGCCCCTCCTCTCCACAGCCCAGCCCAGTCCAGGTCCTCATCCTCGCATGATACAGCCACAGGCCCCGGCCTCCAGGCTCACGCTCGCCAACGCCCAAATGTGATTCCCGCCCTTCTGACCCTAATCCTAACCCTCCCCTCCAAATGACCCTCACCTATGCCCCTACCCATGGAACTCCTTTAGGGCCAAGAAGTGGGTGGGGGCTGCTGTGTAGAAAGGCATGGGGTTGGGGCTGGTGGGACACTCACTTTTTGGGGGCAGGGATCTTAGATGTGTTCTCAAGGATGAGGTCAATCCGCAGGGGTTTTTTCAAAAGCAGGGACTTCTTCCGCCCTTTGGTCCTTTTCTTCAGGTCTAGGAGGAGAAAAAGGAGACGCTGGGGCCTCAGCCCTCCCTACTGCCAGACACCAACCACCCCCATTGTAGCTCGACTGGGGCCATTGTGCCTGCAGCTCAGGGCAGACTGGGAGGTCTCCAGGCTGATCCCAGCTCCCACCAGACGGAAGAGGCCCCCTAGGGCAGGGCCCAAGGCTGCTCTGACCTCCACCACACACCCACATGTCCTGTGCAGGAGGCATGTCCTGTGCGGGGGGCCCGGAGAGGGCTGGACCCACGGCCCTGCACACAAGGTGCTCCCAGCTGCAGCTGGGAAAGGCCATGGGACCAATAAAGCTAATGAGGAAAACAGCCAGTGGTCAGTGATACCAAGGCCTGGGTGGCCGCAGAGCTGGACTCAGGACCCAGGCAGCACATTCTCAGCACAGAATTCTCTACTTTTTCTTCCAAAGCTAACAGTTAAAGGCAAGGACTCCAAAACAAAAGATACTAGGTTCACATCCTTACCCTTCTATATGGCAGGGGAGCTCATGCAAGAAACCGCTCCTCTACGCCTCCAAAATGAGAATATGAACACTTACCGCACGGAGATATTGTGAATGCTCACATCAGTATTCTCTAAGAACATACGGTTTTCTTACTAAAACAGCATAGATAAACTGTCTCTCTCCTCTGCTCCCTAAAGACCCTACGCATCAAAGCAAGGTCGTCATTAGTTTTTCCATTTGTTCAAAGGGCAGGTCTCTGGCTTTCCCGTTTCTGTTCAGACCTGACAGCTACTCGTTTATGTTATAGTCAATCTTTTTAACTGCCATTCTTACCTGCTTATTCAAAGTAGGACCTCCCATTTTCATTCAGACAGACCCCTTAGCTCATGGCATCCCTGCTTGTTAAGGTGTCCTGCTATTAGACAACTTGCATATTGTTCATGAAAGTTATCAGGTATTCTGTTACAGCAGACCCCTAAGCTCATTTTTCTGTCCCCTCCTTAAGGTGGATAACCTTTTCTTTCTTTTTTTCTACATTTTAAAATAAACCCTATTACTCATTGAAGCAATCCCTGACTCACCGCTTGTCCACTTGCTTCATCAGGTCCCAATCTTGGTTTTTGGCAAATCAACACAGGCAGGTTAAGATTAGTTTCTTACCTACTCTTCAGAATAAATCCTTTTATTCTTACTAAAGCAGACACCACGTGAAGGAAAACATACCTGATTCCTTAAAGTATGTCCTTGCCTTGCTCTTCTGGCAGTTACCGCAGATCCCCTTTCTAGCTTACACATCTCGGGAGACCACTGCCTGGCTTATCTGTGCACTGCGATTACTAAAGCCTCAAAGAAAATCTGACTTCTCTCAATTGGCCTTTAGCTTGCTTTCTGATCATTCAGGGTCATCTTGTTTATATTAAAACACACACTTCTAGCTGGCGTTTAAATGGATTCTTCCAAGTTATATCACCAACACCACATAAGGACAATCACCAAGCACCAAGCCATCACCGCAAAACCGCCTCCTCACCTTTCTCCTTGGGGCCAGTGTCCACGAAGAACAGTTTTTCATCGGGGGCCTCTGACACTAAGCCACTGGGGGATGGAAATGCACAATGTCAGGCAGAGACTTTGGGGAAAGATCAGGTTTAACCTCCTAGGCCCCAGCCTTTCTCTTACTCTCATTCACGCGCCTCTTCCCATAGGGAATCCTTCCAGACTAAGATCAGTCCTTTCAGTTTACCATAATTACTTAAAACGAACCACGGTGGGGTTGCCAGCTAAAAATGCAGAACACTCTGCTAAATGTGACTTTCAGATAAGCAACAAATAATTTCTCAGCTGAAGTTACACGCAACATCTATCATAACATAGACACGTCTGGCCCCCCGGAAGTTCCCCCAGGCACGCACGACCTCCCGGCCCCGCTCCCGGAAGTCCCGCCCCACGCACCCGCTTGTGCGCTCCTGTAGCCGCACGTCCTCCAGAAACTGGTCTACTTCCAGCGCCAGCGGCTCCTGCGCGAGCCGCCGCCAGCCCCGCTTTTTGTTTCTTGGGCCTCGCCGCCGCCGCCTCAGCGCCGGGTCCACTGAAGTGGGCCGCAGTCCCAGAAAGCCGGAATCGGCCGCGTTTTTCGAGTCCTGTCTACCATCCCCACCACCGCTTCCCGCCGCCATCTTGCCAAAGGAAGAATCCTCTCGCCGACGCCTCCAAATCCGGTTTGGGGCGTGCGCGCGCAGAGCTCCCGCCCTCTTACGTGACGTATTTCCTTCGGTCGCCATATTGGTAAAGCGGCTGGCGCGGCCAGGGGGCGAGGAGGTTGCCATCTTGGTAAAGGGTACGTACCTCCTCCCTCCTCCTGGCTTCGCGACAGGCCCTGCAGATTCCTGGCGGATTCCAAGTTCTTGGCTCTAAGCAAAACGCCTTTCCTGGTCGCCCGAGATTTTTGCTCAAGAGGGTTATTCTTTTAAAATCTTGTTTTGTTAGAGAATTCGAACCGTCGGTTGCAGATTGGGTACAAGACGCGTACCAATCTTAAAACATTGGGCTTCTCCGTGCTCCAATCCCAGAAACTTGGAAATCAAAGACCTTTAGGCATGTCGAGGCTGGAAGCACAGAACATTATATTCGAGGAATGGTAGA
This sequence comes from Bradypus variegatus, assembly GCA_004027775.1. NCBI lineage: Eukaryota > Metazoa > Chordata > Mammalia > Pilosa > Bradypodidae > Bradypus > Bradypus variegatus. The sequence goes on along the minus strand of PVKY010000246.1, from coordinate 19,294 downwards.
AATACAGGCTAGTAGAAATCCTAGAAGTGCAGACAAATGCCTTAATTTTGTTGTGCCTCAGTTTCCTCCTCCGTAAAAGGGGGTTGATGCTATATCCGCCCTATACGATGATTCTGCAGTAAAGCGCCTAGACTGTGCCAGGTACCTAAACCTTGGCCATTGTTACTGCGTCTCCCCCTGAGACTTCGTCTCAGAGCTTTGCTATTTACAAGGCCTATTTGGAAAGAAGGCCCTCCAGTCCTGGTAACCATCCCGAAGGACCCAGGGCCTTTTAAAGGCAACTCTCGAGTCACAGAGGAGGCACAGAGAGGGAAGGCGCCATGCGGGAGCCACGCAGCGGAGCTCCCCAGAGCGTTGAGAAGGTGGCAGACCCTGGGCGCCGACCCTCTCGCACGGAGCTCTCGGGGACCTGCCGCCTAGCTCCCGAGTGACCGCCAGGGGGCGCCGGGAGCCGTGCCACCGGGCGCTCGTGGGCGGGAAGAGCGCGCCGGCCAGCGTGGCCCGGGGCGCCGTGGGCGTGGCCTCGGGTGGGTGGGGCCGCGGGGCCGGGCAGGGGGCGCGCGGCTTGGCTAAGCTCCCAGCTCGCACCGCAGACATCGCGCGCACAGGACGGTCCTGGCCCGCAGTGTCACCTCCTCCCCGTTAGGAGCCCGTTGGCCCTGGGAGGTTATGTGTCAGTTGTGTACCGAGGAGGCGGGCAGGGCGGGCGACCACGTGGTACCCAAGTTCGCATTCGGTCATCAAACCCACGCCCCAGGGCTTGGTTCCCAGGCCCCCGCGGCGGGAGGAGGGAGGGAGGGATGTCCCGGGGGGAGGGCCCCAAAGTAACTTTTCTTAGGAAAATATGTCGCTCTGGCCCCCAGCCCAGGCCTGAGTCACTAGCTCGGCTGGATTGAGTCATGCACCCCACCCCAACCCCCAGGAGCCTGGAGAGGACCCTCCCCTCCCTCTCCCACCCTCCCAGTTGTGCTCCGGGGCCTTCATTCCTTGGGGAGGCGACCCCACTGCAACCCGCCCCGAGACAGCCTCAGTCCAGCGCGGGAAGAAGCCTTGACTTTATTCGCTCTGTGGGAACACAATTCCGCTTACAGGCCCCTCCCAGCGCCGGGCGGAGTCGCTGGTAGGCGTGGGAACCCCAGCAAGCAGCCCGGAGGGGGCATCAGGTCTTTTTTTCCCCATATTTTCCATGGGGCCCCTGCAGGGGTCAAGCACTAATATGTGGTGACGGCGGAAAGAGGCGTGGGGGATGAAATCACATTGAAAGGGGGAGGGGGTGTAGCACCAAGAACCACCCCCCACGACATCCCTGAAAGGGACGGGCTAAAATAACGACCTTTTTGTCTGGGCGGGGTTCTACTTAAATACGGACTGATGGCGGGCAGGGCATCCCAAGAGTCCTAAAATCCGGAGCCTGCAGGGGGCGGGGCCAGGCTGCGCATTCCACTGTGGGCCAGGGGGGCTGGAGAACAGAAACCTCACGGTGGGCACAGCCTGGGAGGAGCAAGGGTGGAAAGGGCTTTTGTATGTGCTGCAGGATCCTTATTAGAGACATGGTGTTCCCAGAACGAGAGGGGAACCATCTGAAGAAGCAGAAGTTTGTCTCCCCTCTGAGCCCCCAGTGGTCCCAGACCTGAGGACATGGTGGGTGGGGCTGGGGGTCCTTGCCTAGCTCAGGTCATGGGGGCTTGTTTGTCAGAGCAATCAAGAGGCTGCTAACTTGTGGGGAGAAGCAAGGGATCCCTCCCAGCGTCAGGGCTCAGCCTGGTTAGGGCTGAGGTGTGTGTGTATGTGTGTGTCTTATGGTGCCCTCCCCTCCTGAGAATGTCAGCTGCACAAGGGCAGACGTCTTCGTTTTGTTCTCTGCTGTATTCCCCAGCGTCTAGCACAGAGAAGGTGCTCAATAAATATCTGAATGAATGAAGCACGTTGGATGCCTGTGTGTGTTAGTGTTGGTGTGGTGAGGGCAGAGTGTAAGGACAGGTGGGCGGCGAAGCCTTGTCCCTCCCCCAGGGCCCCACTAAACGCTGCGACCCAGGTGTCTGGGAGGGGGTGGGGGAACAGGGAGCTGGCTGGTCCTTACAGTGCCACAGGGCAGGCAGGCAGGGAGCGTGAAGGCTGGGGAGGGGACGTGCATGCAGCTGACGGGAGCTGGGGAGCCACAGCCAGGCAAGTGAGAGGGAGGGCCAGCGGGGGGCAGCCGGCTCACTCGGCCGAGCCCTTTTGGCGTCGCTTGGAGGGTGGCACGAGGCGGCGGGGCAGGTTGGCGGGCAGCCCGTGGCCCTCGAGCTTGGCCTCGATGAGGTGGCTGGCCAGGGCAAACTCCTCGTCATCCAGCATGCCGTCGCGGTCGACGTCGCTCAGCTTCCAGATGCGCCCCAGCACTGAGTTGGGGAGCTTGGTGCCCACCATCCAGGTCTTGGCCTTGGAGCCGCTCAGCTTGCCGTCGGCGGGCGCCAGGTTGTAGAAGATCTCGTCGTATTTGGACTTGTCTTTGGTCACCACCCACTCGGCCTCATCGTCCGAGCCCTCCTCACCGTCCTCCAGGGCCTCGTCGGGCCCCCTCTCCACAAAGGGGCCCATGTGGGTGCCCTCGAATGCGCCCCCCTGCACTCCCACCTCGGTGTTCTCCAGCTCCTCCTGCCGCAGCAGGGGCATGAGCTTGGCGATGTCGTGCGTCAGCATCTCGTCCAGTGATTCTAGCAGCTTCGACTTCAACGAGTGGAACTTGGTGAAGTCATGTCCCATCAGCAGCTCCTGTGGGGGGGGAGCCGGGAGGGTTGGGGTGGGGATGGGCAAGAAGTCAGGGGTGCCATCCCTGCACCAACAGGAGCTGAGGCATTTGAATATTGGCATGACCTGTTCAGCTTGGGCACCAACCACCCAGAAGAGACTTGGGCGTCAAGGTCCCAGGGACCCTCCCATGGTGTCAAAGATGTTGGGGGCCCTCGGATATCTCCGAGTAGCAGCTTGTTTACCAGCTGATAGAGAAGGATTTCAGTATTTTACCATCAGGTACAGCTTTACCCAAGCACTCACCCCCGCTGCCCAGCCAACACTCCCACCATAATGCAAATTAAGAAACTTAAATATCTGCTGCTACCACTACCGCACCACCTAGAAACAGGCTAAGTGGACTGCTGCCAAATTTGGAGGTCAGGTTTGGAACAGCCAGACTGTAGGGGATGCTGGGACCCCAAAGAAGCCATCCTGTGCTTGAGCAGCCCTGGGTGTGGGTCTGTGGTCATGCGCCAGAGGAGGTGTGGCAAGGACAGATTCACTTCATGCCATCACATAAATTTCCTGCACCCCAGCAGAGAGGCCGGCTGATATGATCATAAAAGGGTGGGAGTGGGGAGGGGTGAGGGTGAAGGGGGAGGGCTCCAGGGCCCGGCCGCCCAGGTTCCAGCCCAGCTCTGCCACTCAGGGGCTAGATGTTTTTAGGCAACTGGCTTCACTTCTCTGGGCCTCGTGTTTTCACATTTGTAAAACGGTGCAACAGAGCTCCCCTTAATAAATAAATTCATCTAAAGAAAGTGCTCAATAATTGTCAGCTGCTATTTCTCCAACCCGGTGTTTCCAACCAGGGGTGATGTTGTCCCCCAGGGGACATCTGGCTATGTCTGAAGACATCTTTGTCACAACTGGGGGCTCTGCTTAGGCATCCTGCAATGCACAGGACAGCCCCCCCATTAGAGAATTAGGTGACCCCAAAGATAAGTAGTGCTGAGACTGAGAAACCCTGATCTGACCCAGACTATGTGTTGGGTACTGCTCTCGGGGGGCTTGCAAGCATTAGCTGATTCAGTGCTCACAACCAGAGGTAGATAATATCACGATGCCCGTTTTCCAGTTGAAGACATGGAGGCTCCACAAACATAAGTCTCATGTCCAAGCCTGCAGCGCTCCTAAGTGGCTAAGGTGGAATTTGCTGTACTGTGGCCCCATGGCGTTGGGCTGGAATCAGCTCAGACCCCAAAGTCACGGGCTAACTCAGTCTCAGAACAGGGTGCTCATTCCCTGCCTCCATGCCAGAGCTGAACCAACATCTCCAGCTCCATTTAGTGGCTCCTGCCCACCTCCAGCGGCTCCAGGTTTGCTCCAGGCCACCAGAGCCGGATCCAAGGCTCTCCCCAACCCTGATGATCCTAGGCTTGAATATGTGAGGAGCCTCCCACTCATCCCCCAATAGCAATTTGTCCCTTCTTCCTCAGTCCTGGAATCTCTGAAGGATACCCTGGCACCTGGCCACTCGGAGAACTTCCCAGCTTTCCTTGCAGCCAGCCATGGCCATGTGACTAAGCTCTGGCCAATTGAATGTAGAAACAAGTTGCATGTGTAATTTCTAGAATTGCCCTGTTCAATTTGGTAGCCATTAGCCACCCGTAGTTATTTAAATTTAAATGAATTAAAATTAAATAAAGTTTAGCATTAATGTCTTCAGTTGCACCAGCCACATTTCAAGGGCTCAATAACCACATGGGGCTAATGGCTACCATTTTGGACAGTGTGGCAGAAAACATTTCCATCATTGTAGAAAGTACTATTGGATAGCACTGTTCTAGAAAGTGGCCTTAAAGAAAGACTCTAGACCTATCTCTTTGCTTTCCTCCTGCCTCTTGCTGGCTGGAATGCAGACACAATGGCTGGAATTTCCACTGCCATTTTGTACTATGAGGTTTTCTTAGGCGTGGACGTCAAGTATGGAGGAGAAATAAGAAGAGGAATGGGTCCCTGGCTCTGTAAAGCAAATTAGCCCTGGTCCACCTGCTGAGACTCTGATGAGGGAGAGAAATCTCTATCTTAATCAAACCCCTGTGATTTGGGGTTTTCTCTTCACTCACATCCTAACCCATAAAACTATTGTTCTACAGAACCATTTGCTGGAGGTGCTTTCCAGAATGTACTACACATCCCTCCCGCTTCTGAGGCCCTAACCTGGAGCTCCCAGAAGGGGTTCCCTCCCACTCCCTCTTGGGTGGCCTCCCACCTGCATCTTCTGGCAATCAGGAAAGTCCCCAGGAGCTATGTTGTGCTCAAGCTGAATCTTAGCAAAGATGACGGGCAGCTTGAGGATCAGCTGCTTCTTCTTGTTCTCCTTCCCGAACACAGATGGCATCTCCTTCTTCAGGTAGCTGATGATGTACGCGTGAACCTGCAGGAGAACAGTGGTTCTCACCTGGGCTTGCTGGGGGAAGCTGGTTAAAACACAGGTTGCCAGCCTTGCTTCCAGTTTCTGATTCATTAGGTCTGGAGGGGGACTGAGAATTTGCATTTCTAGCAAGTTCCCAGGTGACACTGGTGCAGCTGATTGGGGGGTGGGGGTGGGGGCTCACTTTGAGATCCACTGTCTTATTTTGCTGGGGCTTGGTCTCGGCCCCTCCTCTCTTTCTTCTGGGTAGTCTCTCCCCTCCCGTGGCTTAAACTGTCCTCCAAGCGGCCCACTCCCAAACTTACATACCAGCCTCGGCCTCTCCCTTGAGCTCAAGACTCACAGAGCTAACCGCCTTGTCAACATTCCTAGACAGCTCCTTTCAAGACGCCCTAAACACAGTTCCTGGCCCAGCCCTAGAGCCCTGTCACTCTCAGCCTTGCCCATCCCGGGAAATGCCCCCACCCCCTCACCACCACCCAGTTCAGGCCAGAAATCTGGAAGTCATTCGTGATCAGATTCTTCTCACTCCTCAACAGCCACATCCAATCCATCGTGACAGAAAGTGTTTTTCTTTCTGCCTCCTAAATTTCAAGCCTGCTTCTCCATTTCCCTTGGCTCAGTTGCCACCAATCCCATACCAGTCAGCACCCTCCTGCAAGGACACACTGCACAGTCCACTGGTCTCCCCGCTTTCCCTCCTGCCCCCTGCAACCTCCTCTCCATGCAGCAGCAGCTGCCAGAGGGGGTTTTAGGAATGGACGAGGGGTCATGCCACGGCCTTGCTCAGAAGTCTCAAATTGCTTCTTATCCAAGTTCAAAACCCCCTACATAGCCAACGTGACCCAACAGCAACAATTCTCAATGTGTGGTCTGGGGAACCCTGGGGATCCTCAAGATTCTTCCAAAGGGTCTACACAGCCAAAACTCTCTTAATAATACTACTAAAACATGACTTGCCCTTTTCACTCCCATTTCCTTCCGAGTGGACCATGGGGGGCTTTTAAGAGGCTACAAGATGTGTGACGCTGCAACTGACTGAATGCAGGAGAGACTCGAGTCACCTTCTCTGAAGCAGGCATTAAAAGAAGTTTGCGAAATGCAAAACGGGACCACACTTCTCACTCACTTGGGGAGGTTAGAAAATAGTTTCCATAAAATGTGTTATTTAGATTAACAAGTAACAGGTATTACCATTTTTTTAAATGAAGTATTAATAATACTCATCACTACTACCAATATTAATGTAAATTAATATTATGTAACAATTCTTGTTATTTATAGTGAATTATAACTTTAAATAATACTACATGCCTGATCTTTACTAATAAATGTTATGAATTGTTAATAATGATTGAAAACTCTTCTCAACAATAAAAATCAGCATGTTAGAATTGATGGAATAGTTTTGACTTCTTTTTTGGTACAATAAACTTCAACTAAACAATAAAACAACTTTTCTCAGTTTTAACTTCTAATGGGGTAAAGAGCGATAAGATGCAATCCATGAAAATAAAGTTCTTCGGGGTCCTCAATAATTTTTAAAAGTGTAAAGAAATTCTGCAACCAGAAGGTTTAAGAACTGCCGCCGACATCATTTGGTTCCTGCGGATTCGTCAAACGTCATCTCCCCCCAACGACCCCCTCGCTCCCTGCAGCTTCCTCGCCGCATCCTATTTCTCTGCATGCAACGCCTTTCCCATTGCACGTGCTGTTCCTGCCACCTGGAATTCTGCCCCATCCCCCCACAGCTGGCCCCCTCGGCTTCCTGTAGATGTCATCTCCTCCCAGAGGCTGTCCCCATGAAAAGCAGGTGCCCCGACCACTGCAGCCTGATGATTTTCTCTCTTCAACTTTTATTGTTTGTTCACAACATTCATTGTAATTTGTCACTATTTAATTTAGCTGTTGACTCACTTATTCTGTCTACCTCCATCCCAATATGAGTTCCAGAAGGGTTGGGAGCTTGTCTCTTCCCTGTCACCCCAGCACCGGGATGATATGCTCAGCAAACACTCAAGAAATATTTGTGGAATAAACCAATGAACTTGGGAAGTTTTGAACTACAAATCTTACAGGTTATCAAAAAAAATAAATAAAAGGAGGGCAGGATAATGGGTATTGGTATGTCCTATTTTTGGGGGGGGAGTCTTAATAACTAAATATATGTTTGTATAAAAATAGAATATGTCTGGAAAAGGCACAGCAACCTAACTAGGGGTTGCCTCTAGAGAAGAGACCCTGAGGGCTGGCAGGAGGCCAGAAGCGAGAGGGTGCCCATTTTACAGAATGTGAAAGTTTAACCACGGGAAGGTCTTAAGTTTTCAACAACAACAACAAAAACACTTGTTAAAAAATTCATCTGAAGAATCATAGGCTTAGAACGTTAGAAATCGTGGTGGCCCCCAGTGGGCTCCGAATCCTCAACTCCTGCGCCACACATGTTCTTGCCCCAAGCCCCTTGCTCGGCCTGCTCCCTCTGCTTCCCCAGCTCTCCCTCCCGCCCCCTTCCGATCCCTCTTGAATGTCACCTGCTGGGCAAGGCCCTTCCATACCTCACCAGCCTGGCCCCTCACCAGCTCTCCCTCGCTCTCCCCTTCCCTCTGCTTCTTCCTTTACCACAGAAGCGGCCCTCTCAATGTCTTGGTTTCAACCACCATCTTGGAATCGTCCCTCTTTGCAGCTAGAAGGACTCACCCAACACTCTACGTTGAACAGAAGGGGAAACTGAGGCACAGAGCGCGCGCGCGTTTGTGTGTGGGTGTGTGTGTGGTCACCAAGACTGCCCAGGAAGAAGAGAGCCTGAGGGGAGGTAAATGGCGTGGGCTACTTGGCAGAGGCTGGACCAAGGCTGGCAGGGGCATAGCTGTGGGGTGGGCAGACGGGGCGAGGGCTAGGGGTGGCAGGCAGGCCGGGACACAGCGAACCCTGAACGCCACGCTCAGCCCTCCCGGGTCCTGAGCTGCACTGGGGAGCCCCGGATGGATCCGCAAGAAGCGGGGGAGGGAGTAGCCGATAGGTGCCAGCGGCCAACCAGGGCAGAGGTGTGGCCGG
>PVKY010000246.1:0-10991 GCA_004027775.1 Bradypus variegatus | reverse complement strand
GGTTTCCGGAGCCGCCTCCTGCCTGGCCAGGCCACCAGGTGTCCCGCCGACCCCGCCCCTCTGCCCCGCGGCCCAAGGGACCTGGTGGACAGGGGCCCGTGGGAAACTGAGGCAAACTAGGGGGAGACGGAGAGAAAGACGGGGAGGAAGGGAGGGGAGGGAGAGAAAGAGCGAGATGGTGGGAGAGACAGTGGGAGGGAAAGAGAGGGAGAGAAACAGAGAGGGAGTAGAGAAAGATTAGAGAGAGTGAGAGAAAAAGAAGTAAAAACGGGGGGGCTGATAGGAAAAGGGAGAGGTGGAAGCTCTAGGGCTTGGCCAAGGAGAGAAAGAGGGGTTCCCAAGGCTGCCCCCCACACACACACACTGGGCTGCTCCCTCCTTCCACTGGAGAATTCCTGGGGGTGGGAGGCGGGGGGCTCTGACTCACCCCTCTTGGCTGTTCTTTAAACCAACACCTCAGGCTCCTCCACCTCCCAGAACCTTCTTGGCCTCCCTGCTGCCCAGCACCCGGCCCCACCTCCACCCTGGCGGCCTCCCAGGGAATGTTCCACCCAACCTCCAAAACCACTCTCAAACCAGTGCTCTCCCCCCAACCAAGGCCCCCCAGCTGGTCTGGGCATCAGCTGGCTCCCAGCTCCTCTGGTGCTCCCCTTACCCCTCCCTGTTTTCTGGCCCCATTCTCAGACCCTGTCCTCTCTGCTGCTTTAAACCCTGCACCACTCCCTCAGAACCAAGGGCAGGCCCCGGGGGTCTGACACTTCCAAGCCTCCAACTGAGTTACCCACTCTCTGCACCTCTGTCTTCATGGATATTTTTCCCCTTCCTGCACTAGCCATGTCCCTTCCACCTCCAGTCCATGCACTTGCTGGTCTCCTGGCTTAGTGTCCCTTCTCCTTTCTCCCTCCTCCTCCTCCTCCTCTTCCTCCTCCTCCTCTTCCTCCTCCACCACCTCCTCCTCCTCTAGGTCTCAGCTCAGATGCCCCCTCCTCCAAGAAGCCCTCCCTGACTCCCCCATCCCAGCCCTGCCCACGCTGGGCAGTCACCATCTGGGGGTGGGCCTGTCTCCCCCACTGGACTGTGAACCCCATGAGTGGGGGGGCCAGGGCTGTGTCGGTCACTGCTGTGTCCCCAGCACCGCCCAGCACATGGGCCAGGCACGGAGGAGGTTTTGTTGAATGTGAGCATTTGTTGTCAAATGTCATTCATTCAATAAATATTTACTGAGCACCTCCTCTGTTCCAGATGTGGGGATACAGCAGGAACCATTCAAAGATCCCTGATTCCACCCCTCACCCCATCTGCCCACCCCACACCCATGATCCTGCCAGCCTTGGTTCAGCCTCTGCCAAGCAGCCCACGCCGTTTACCTCCCCTCAAAGACCCCTGATTCCGTGGAGCTTAAATGGGAGCAGAGGAGACAGGCTGTCAACTCGAAAACCCAATAAATGGATAACACAAGGCCAGTGGGCAAAGAAGTCTAAGAAGAAAGCTACAATACTGCCCACACAGGGGGCAGGCATAGCCATAAAAGGGGAGAGCAGAGCAGGCATCCCTGCAAAGGTGACATTTGAGTTAAGGCCTGAAGGAGGTGAGGTGAGAGCTGTGGGGATCTCTAGGTGGGAGGAGGTGGGGAGAAGGGAGAGAAGGGCCCCAGGGGGAGGGAACAGCCAGTGCAAAGGCCTGGGGTAGGACAGTGTGGCCGTAGCTCGATGCATGATGGGGAGAGGGTGAAGATAAGGACAAAAAGGGAATGAGAGGAGGCTTCAGCCAGGACTTGGCTTTTGCTGGCTGAGAGGGGAGCCGGGAGCCTCAGGAAGGCTGTGTGCAGAAGTGGGACCTCACACAAGGTGATGGGCAGATTTAGCAATGGATGAAGACATGACAGGACAGAGAAGAGACTGAGAGACACAGAAAGAGAAAGAGAGAGGGAAATAGGATGCAAAGGTAGAGGACCGATTCTCCATGCCATGCCCCCAACCCCACTCCGCTTTGTGCCAGAAGGACCCGGCTGGAAGAGAACAACTCAGCAGGGAGCAGAGGACTCGCCAAGCACTGACCCCACCCCCTCCCTCCGTCCCTGGCCGCCCACCCCACGCGGCTCACCCGCACCAGCCGGGCCCTCTTGACCAGGTCGTTGAGCTTGCGCAGCGCCGCGTGGCGGGGCAGGCCCTGGATGTCGCGGAAGAGGTCCTGCTCCTCCAGCTCGAAGAGGCGCCGGTTGTCGGGCACCAGGAGGGGCTGGGACCAGAAGGAGCCGATGTAGACGCGCAGGACCTCGGGCGTGCCCACCACCTTGCCCAGCGCCCACATGAGCGCCCCATACACGCGCATCAGCTGCTGCGTCTCCACCATGTCGGCCTTGTTGAGCACCACGCGGATCTTGTCCTCGTGGCCCCGCAGGGCGCCGATGGCCTCCGAGAACTCGTCGGAGATCTCTAGCTTGTGCGCGTCGAAGAGCAGGATGATGAGGTCCACGCGCTCGGCGAACCAGCGCAGCACCGCCGGGAAGTCGCAGCCTGTGGAGAGAGGACGGGGCGCAAGGGACAGAAGTCAGCGCCCCCCGCCAGCCACGCGGATGCCGCCGTTCCTCTGGGCTGCTGTCTGTGCTGTACGGGTGTTCAGGTTGTTAACTGGCAAAATCCTTGTCTACGGGAACAGTGGAGACCCCCCAGCCCCCAGCTTTTCCCATCACTCTGGCCCCAAACCTTCAAGCCATTGGGAGCAATCACCATTCATTCATTCATTCATTCAGCAGGTATTAGTGATGTGTATCAGTACAGATGTAGAGGTTATTAAAATATTGATGACCCCAGCCTCTCCTCAGGACTCCCAGGATCTCTCCACAATCCAGCAACTTAATAATTCACACCTGGCTCTGGCTAGGCCCTTGCAGATGTTAAGTCTTTTAATTCTATTTAACAATATTTACTGAAAACCTTCTGCAGGCCAGGCCCTGTCCTGGGCACTGGGGATTCCAGAGCAACCCAGACACCTATCCCAGTGTTTGGCTGGCATCTGTGCTCATTCTTTCATTCCTGTCACCATTCATTTCCTCATTCATTCATTCATGCCGTTTGCGCCTTTGCTTGTTCACCCATCCGGTCGTGAGTTCATTCAACTGCTGCTGCTTGGGAGAGCAGAGGGGAGTGGTTGAGATCTCCTGACTCAGCAGCCAGCAAGGCCTGGGTTTGAATCCCTGTTCTGCCCCCATCAGCTGTGTGACCTTAGCAAGTAGCTTAACCTCTCTGAGCTTCTGTTTCCTCTTCTAAAAAATGGAAATCATAATGACCTAACTCACAGGGCTGTTGTGAAGATTAAAAGAATATAATCTTTTATATTGGGACTAGAGACTGTAATTAATAGGAATATCTTACTCTTCCTATTAATACCACACAAATGCTAGAGATAAATAATTAAGGGCTGAAAAGAGCTAGGGGGTGTTTTGGGTCATGAGAATTGTTTAAAATGGAAAGTGATGAGGATTGTACAACTAACTGATAATAATGTGAGAAACTGATTGAGTATTGTGGACAGAATATATGCTATGTGAAATTAGGAACCTCCTACTTTATAAATTAAGCCCTCCATTTTGAGGCTTGCTGTGGTGAAACTTATGGTTGTAAAGGGGAGGCTAAACCCACCTATAATTTTGCCTAAGAGTCACTTCCAGAGATTGCTCAAATGTGAACTTTCTCTCTCTAATCCCAACTCTGCAAATAAATTCATCATTCCCCACCCACCCCCCAATGTGGGTGAGTGACTCTCCCTGGCAATGTGGGACACAGATTCCAGGAATGAGCGTGATCCTGGCATCGAGGGGTTGAGAATGCCTTTTTGACCAAAAGGAGGAAAAGAAAGGCAAAAAAATAAGGTTTCAGTGGCTAAGAGATTTCAAATAGAGTCTAGAGGCTGTCATGGAGACTACGCCCTTGCAAGCATCACCTAGATAGGCCAAATGGCCACAATATGATAAGCCCAAGTCAATAGTAGTTCCGAAAACCCTAAATACCCAGATCCCTATCTGACCCTTAATGAAAGTTTCACTCACTAAGTTTATTCTTCAGAAACTTAAATCCTCCAGAGAGCTCCTATGCCAGCTGAGTCCCAAAATCCAGAGGCAACAGCCTCTTCAAGAACATCAACCAGTTGTGTTCCCTTTTCCCATAACCAGTTTAACCCCTTTTCAACATGACCAAGTTAGGGTGATCACTGCTTACACATCCCTGAAGGTCGGGAAAGTGACTGAACTAGAGGAGCAGGTAACAACAGACAAGATGGAATTTAACAAAGAATTACAAATAGTGAATCTCTATATAATTTTCTTTTTCTTAGTTACTAGGATATTAGAATAGCTAGAAGGAAAGAACTAAAATGGTGGAACTGTAACCCATAGCATCCTTTGATATTTGCTCTATAGCTACTTGTTAAATCGAACTTTGAAAGTTACCAACTTTTTGCATATATGTTATATTTCACAATAAGGAAATAACTGAAACTGTGGAACTGTAACCCATAGCATTCTTTGAAATTTGCTAACTACTTGTTAAATTGCACTTGGCAAGTTATCACTTCTATATAAATATTGTTATATTCCACAATTTAAAAAAAGAATCAGTTATAAATCAACTTGGGTATAGCAAAAAAAATAATAGTAATATAAATGAGTTAATATACATAGCGATAAAGAGCATACATACCATTTTTAGCTGGCATTGAACTGTACACTTAAAATAGGCGAGCATGATGGCATGTAAACCAAACCTCAATAAAACTGTTATTAAAAAAAGTGCCAGAGGCACATAAATGCTCAACAGTTGTTAGTTTTCGGCAGGCCAGGCCCATGGCGGGGTTGTCTGTTAGTCATTTGGGGACCCTTCTCCCATTCCCACAGCTGCCTAGTGCCTGCCCTGGGCTGGGGACACAGAACCCTGTCCTGTCCCCATGGGCTGGGAGGTGGGAGCCCAGGGGGCTGAGGGATCCAGAAGGGGCACCTGGCCCAGACTGGGTACCAGGGGTGGGGATTTGGGGGGGCTTCCCAGAAGAGGGGTCGCAGAGTGCAATCCTGGGGGCCGAAGGGTTAACTAGCAGCTCGCCATCACTACTGATTCACCCCTGGCTGGGTCAGGCCCTGGAAGCAGTCTCCCCGACTCAGCTCCTTGAATCCTCACAACAAATCTAGGAGTTAAGAAACCATGGATATGACAAAGCCTATTTCCAGAGACTGCTACTCATGAGTGGTTTGCAGCAGAAGAACTGCAGTAACGGTGAGTTTAAAATCCTAGAATCTGGGCCACTGTTACCTGAAAAGTCACCTGATATCCGTCTTACCTAAGATGAAATTTTTGTTTTTAAGTGCCTAAGTGATACAACTTTGCTTCAGGTATATTTAAAAATATAATTTAAAAAAATATTGGCAATCCCACCACTCAGGACAGCCATGTATGTGCGTGCATTGCAAAATCTCTCAATACTCTTTGCAATCTGATTCTATTATCGCTTAACAAAATGCATCATTCCGGAAAATGTAATTCTACAATTTCTTTTCTAAGGATTGCCTATATGAATCCTATCTCCTATAGGTACCATAATTTACTTAACTATTTCTGTATTCTGATACATTTTGGTTGTTTCCAATTTTTTAGCAAGCGAAAATAAGGTGATGAACGTTTTCCTAGCTCAATCTCAATGTGTTATTAATTATTGCCTTGGATTAAATTGTTGTAATTAAAAAACAACAAACCCTAGAAGCAGTCACTTTGATGATCCCTGTTTTCAGATGAGGAAACTGAGGCATGGAGAGGTTAAAGAACCTACTCAAAGATGCACAGCTGGGAGGCAGCAGAGCAGGGGTTGGAACCCCGGCTCCAGCTGTGGAGATGGTGCTCGGGCCCCACCCCAGGCTGCCCAGGGAGGAAGCAGTTTCCCTCTGCAGGGACTGGACAGGGCGGGGTGGTGGGCATTGTTTTGGGGGAGGAAGGGCTGGGTTACCGGGGGGACAGCAGCTGCGCTCCCCCCTCCCATCAATGTCTACACAAACACACACACACAGGCCTGGATTTGGAAAGTGTGTCTCATGGGGTGGGCGGGGAGGGATGGAGGGAAGGAGGTTGAGTCAGTGGGGACGGGAGACATGGCAGAGAGGAGCCCAGCAGGCAATGTCGACTTTCAGACTACATGGAGCCCCGGGGTGCGCACTCATTGGCAACAACAACAATGACAATAATAATAATCATTAACCATTATGTAGCACATACTGTGTGCCACACATTGACCTAAATGCTTTGCACGTTTTAATTTATTTAACACTCACAAGGACCTATGAGGCTAATCCTATAATTATCCCCATTTTACAGAGGACGAAACTGAGGCACAGAGAGGTTAAATGGCTTGTCCAAGTTCCCACAGCATAAAAGTAGCAGAGTCTAGACTTGAACCCCAGCAAAGGGCTCCACTAGGCTATAGACACACTCAGGTGTGTTCACAGGTATCACACACACAGCCACCCCCCACTTCACACACACACACACACACACACACATGTCTGCCCCCAGTGGCACATGCCTGGATACAATCTCAGCCACACGCAACAAGAGGCTTCCAGTACACGCTTTGCACACAGTCTAGGACCCATACACATACACATAGTCACATAATCACAGACTTTGAGACCCACGGTCAGACACCAGTGCATACGCATGCACACACACACACACACACACACACACACACGACCTCCAGACCCGAGGACACCCATGCAAACACAATCACACCCAGTCACACAAAAGATACACTTTTGCACACATGAGCACAGCTGTACACAGAGATACAAGCACCTGCAGTCATACACAATCCCCCAAAGGCTCCCCACAGTTCTGTAAGGCTACCATCGCACACACAATCTGGACACATGCAGACACACATATACATCCAGAGTCTCACACATACAGACACACAACCTCAGCCTCATGCCCACAATTATACACTTTTCCAGTCACACACAGAGTCACACACAAAGCCACGGAACCTCCCACAGCCAGACACACTCACAGTGACACACTTTCCCAGGATATACACACAAACTCCTGCACACTCATGTGAACATACACACAAATCCATGCAGACAGACAGACAGACTCTCTTTTCTTTCCTTCTACCCCCAGGGGCACGGCAGGAGACCCCATCCTCTCTTCCCTCCCCTTCCCTGGCCCCACCGGACAACTGGATCTGGCCTGGGGACCCTGCTTCTCCGGCGATCCGGGGCCCAGCCCCTGGGGTGGGAGCCCCAGGAATTCCCCGCCCGCCTCCCGCCTCGCCTCGGGCTGGCCAGGCGCCTCCCGACGGCTCCTGCAGCTGCCTCGGCCCCTCCCACGGGGACCCAGGGACGCCCTCCCGGCCGCTCCCCAGCCCCGCCTCCTCGGTCCCCTCTGCCCCACACCGCGGCCTCCTTTGCCCCAGTTTCTGGCCCCTCCAGACTCTGGGAGTGGGGTGGGAGTTGGGGGGCAGATACTGCGGGGGGTGCGGGGAGAGGCCGAGCCGGGCGGGGGTGGGGCCCGGCCGCCTAGGGAGGCCCCGCTGGAATGCGCCCCCGCCGCTCCCCCTGCACAGCTGTTTATAAATTCCAGCCGGCCCTGGCCCCCGCCCAGCACCCCCACTCCCAGCCCCATCAGGGCCCCAGACGTGCTGCCAGAGGCTCTCCGGGCCGCTACTCTAGGGCTCCTCTCCTGCTGCCCCAGGGCAGCTCCCTCCCAAGCTCTTTACTTCCCTGCTTTTTCGTGCAGATCCCTCTTCGTTTCTCCCCTGACAGTCTTCAGGCTCGCCCTGACACGCCGCTGCAGCCCCGCTCACACGTGCTCACCCCAGCCCTCAACGTGCTCCAACATGGAGGGATCCCAGCTGCTCACCAGCTCCCTTCTGCCACCCGCCTGCTCGGGCCAGCTGGCACACGCCCTGGTCCTGGCAGAGGCCCCAGCCCCCTCCTCCCCCAGACCCAGGGATCCGGGTCCCCAGCCCCCTCCTCCCCCAGACCCAGGGGTCTGGGCCCCCAGCCCCCTCCTCCCCCAGACCCAGGGATCCGGGTCCCCAGCCCCCTCCTCCCTCAGACCCAGGGGTCTGGGCCCCCAGCCCCCTCCTCCCTCAGACCCAAGGGTCCAGGTCCCCAGACCCCTCCTCCCTCAGACCCAGGGGTCCAGACCCCCAATTCCTCCTCCCTCAGACCCAGGAATTGGAGACCAAGGCCCCTCCCCCCTCAGACCCAGAGTCCGGGCCCCACCTGCCTCCTCCCTCAGACCGGGGGTCCGGCCCCACTCACCGTGGCTCACCCTCTGCTTGGTGCCCGACAGGATGCCCGGCGTGTCAATGATGCTGATGCTCTCCAGCACCTGGTTGGGCAGCTGGGCACACATGAACCTGGCGGCAGAGGGGGGTCAGGGGTCATCACGGGAGGGGCAGGAGGAGAGCAACCATCAGAAGTGCAATCAGAACTGTACAGGAGAGTCAGGAACAGAGGAGGGAAGAATCTTGGAAGTGAAAGGGAAGATGGGCAGAGGATAGAAACTAAGAAGAAAGGCAGCCGGCGATCACTGAGCCCTCACCGTGAACCGGAAGCTGGTCTACGTGCCTTCCATGCCTGGCCTCATGTAACCCCCTGTGGGGCCAGGATGATAATCACCCCCATTTTCAAGACGGAAGTCAGAGACTCAGAGAGGCACAGAGAGGTTAAGCCACCTGCCTGTGGTCACACAGCTAACCAGCATCAGAGGCAGGATTTGACCCCCAGCTGGCTGGCTCCACCAGCTTAGCTGCTTCCCCAGAGAAGGGGGGCCTCAAGGCAGAAGAGGACAGAAGCTGGGTGGGGGGGACTCAGGTAGAGACAAAGTAATTGGGGGTGGAAGAAGAGAAACACAAGGGAGAAGAGAGGATTGGGGATGTAGGACATGGTGATGGGGCAGAGATGGGGCCCGGAGCAAGGAGACATCAGGGCTGGGGCCACCAGGGCCCCCCTGGCTCCCACCGCCCCCCACCCTCTGCACCTGTTAAGGAAGGTGTTCCCGAAGGGGTTGAGTTTGCGGAAGGGCTTGTCGGGGTCCACGACGAGGGCGTTGCCGGGCATGGTGCCCTCTGTGTCACCGTGCATGATGGCCACAAAGCAGTCGGTGGTGGGCTCGGGCCCCACGCGGGAGCCGGGCACCTCCTGCTCCAGCAGGTACTGGATGAAGCTGGTCTTGCCAGTGCTGTACTGACCGGCCACCAGCACCATGGGCTTGCCGTCGAAGTCGGCATCCTCCAGCGCAGGCGAGTGGAAGGCCCCAAAGCGGTAGTGCTCCTCCAGGGGCAGCAGCTTGGAGCGGTACAGCTCCTTGAGGGCTGAGGTCACCGTGCGGAAGGCCTCGGGCTGCTGGGCCCGGGCGCCGCTCCGCTTCAGCCAGCTGAACATGGTGGCTGCTCGGGCCCACGGGGCAGGCTGAGGGAGGCGTGCGATGGAGGGCTGCCTGGAGGAGGAACAGAGGGTGTGGATGGAGGAGGAGGAGAAGAAGGGAGGGAAACCAAAGGGACAATGGCTGGTGGAGGATGGAGCCCTGATGGGGAAATGAACAGAGGAGGTGAAGAGGGTGCTGAAGGAGGAAGGAAGAAGAGATCCTGATGGAGGAGTCGGGGGAGGAGAGGGCGTTAGATGCTGGGATGCAGGAGCAGGCGGGAGCAGGAGAGGAAGAAACCAGGGGTAGGGCAAGCGAAGGAGGGGGTGGATGGTGGGACACCAAGGGATGGTAAAAGGAAGGAGGCAGAAACTGCCAGAAAGAAATGTCCTCCTTCGCTCCTTCATTCTTGTATTCCTCCCTTCCATCATCTGACACATTTTCACTCAAATCACTCAGTGTGGCAGGAGCTATGGACCCAGAAATGAACCACAACCCAGGTCCTCACCCACCCAGTGCACCCAGTTAGGAAAGGACGTTGGCACCAAGCAGAAAGGAGGCCTGGAGAATGCCGGGCAGGGGACTGTAGGCATCCAGAGGGGCACGGGACGAGCCGACCACCAGCAGAGCTGGCGTTTGAGCCGCCTCGTGAAGTACGAGCAGAAGGCGCATTTAGGCAGAGAGCATGGCAAAGGCCCAGGGGTGCAAGAGGCCCTTGGGTGCTGGGAACTGTGAAGCGTCCGGGGTGGATGGACACAGGGGTGCTGGGAGGAGGGACCAGAAATGAGGGCGCTCCTGCATTACCAAGAATTATAACTCAACTTTTGTGACAGCCCCAGGCCAGACGCTGCTCTAAGCACTTTGCGTGGATTGGCTTGTTTAGTCTTCGCAATTCTCCTATAAGGTAGGTCTGTATCCCCATCTTCCTGATAAGGAAGATCACAGTGACTCTCCCAGGATGATTTAGAAAGTGCTTGAGCTGGGGACAGAACCAGGCTCAGAGCCTGTGCTCTCACCACAGGGCTAAGGGTTCAGGAAGAGAACCCCACAGCACAGGGCACCCCCAGACCCAGGCTTCCGTGTTCTCCATATTCCCTGGCCGTCCTGGCATTGTCCGGAGGACCTGGAGCCATGTCCCCTCTGGCCATTTGGGTCTTTGCTCTTTTTTTTCCCATCCCCACAAGGAGTCTAGCTGGATGCTTAAAAACACAGCTTTCGGTCAGATCTCAGTGTCCACACACCATTCCCCCCATTAAAGGAAACCAGGACTTCTCGGAGGAATGGCTGGATTCCAGAGCTGGGGCAGGGAAAGGACAAGTGAGGCCGAAACACAGGGCCCAGCCTAAGCGGCTCCCCTGGCCAATGGTGGGACAATATGGGTATCAAAAATAACTGCAAATTGAATAATCCGTGAAATAAAAATGATACTCCAAAAAGCAAAAAAGGAAAAGGAAAAGGAATCAGGGAAGGAGTAGCTGAGTGGTGGGAGAGGCTGGGTGGGAGAAGCAGGAGCCAGAACCTGGGAGGTGAACCCAGGGCAGAGGCTGCAGGTCACGTCCCAGCGGTGGGGGGGGGGAG
>PVKY010000245.1:0-60285 GCA_004027775.1 Bradypus variegatus | reverse complement strand
CTGGATTTGCTCATTTAGTCCTACAGCATTCCTATGGGGCAGGTGCTATTCTTATGCCCACTTTACAGATGAGGAAACTGAGGCACAAAATCACCCACTGGGAAGTGGGATATGTCCACGTTTGTTCCCCACCATTGCTAATCCACCATGACTGCTTCCTTCTCCATGTTGTGAATGACACAACGTGTCTTCCTAGAAGAGTTTAGTTCCTTATTTTCTTTGATGTCATCAAATACAAAATTCATGTTTTAGCTTCGTTTAGCCTATCAAAATATCAAAGATAAACCAATTTCTTCTCAATATCCTCCTCAAGTCCTTGCTTTAATCAGCAACAGTGTATTTTTGGGGAAACTGCTGTTTTTTGTGATCCCCTTGATCTAATTTTTATAATTAACATTCAAAGGGCTTACTCTATCAGGAACTGGGCTCACCACTTTAAGTGACCTTATCGTATTTTAACTTGTATTGTCTCCATTTTACAGAGGAGGAGACTGAAGCACAGAGAAGTTGGGTAACTTCCTTGAGTTCGCACAGCTGGAAAGCAGAGGTGAGACCCAAATCTAGGTTACCGTGCCTTCTGCCCAATCAGATTAACATCTGGATTCAAATGTTTGTTTGGATACCAGCCTTCAGGGGGCCTTGCTGCTCTGAATTGCTTTCAGTCACCCCATCTGGTTTGCAAAGCAACGTGGGGCTGAGGGGCTCAGGGGGGGAAGACCAAGCATAAGCACTCCTGGCAGGGGCAGCGTCTGTTCTCCCAGACCCGGACCTCAGCTCACACCCTCCCACTTCGAGTCGAGGAGGAAAAGACAATCCTGGAGGGAAGAAACCCAGAGGGGCCTGGGTTAGAATCCCAGCCCTGCCATTTCAAGCTGTGTGACCCTGGGCAAGTCTCAGCTTCTAGTCACCCTGCCCTACAACCACACCTTGTATGAGCCAGGCAAGGCTGTAGGACTCTTCAAGCTCATGGATGGCAAACAGCTGGTGAGCCCATGTCCCACACCTATGCCAGACACAAGCCGTCCACCCCCGCTCGCTTTCCTTCTAAACCTCAGGTTCCTTCTCTATTCAGTGCTTCAGGCAGCCATTATCACCTAATTTGAGTTGGCACACAGGATGAAGGACATCCCAGAACCAAATTAGCTTTAGTCATTGTATGGATGGGGCAGGGAAGGGACAGGCCCAGATTGGCACCCAGTTCAGTGTCATAGAGTTCCCCGGTCTTCTTTCCTTTTGTTTAGGAAGGCAGGAGGAGCTCTGAGCTAGACTGTGCTGGAAGTTACCCTCTGATGTGGGATGGGGGCCTTTGTGGGGCACACAAACTGCACCCACGTTGAATCTTGAAAAGGAAGCCCAGTTTCTGGGCTGGTGGCCACCAAGGCTGAAAGAGTGAAATGAAGAGGCTGGATTCAGAGCATCCTAGAGTCAGGCTCACCCTTTCCCCCACCCTCTATAATAATATTAATAGTAATAATGAGAGTTATTAGCATTTACTGAATATTTATTATCCATGGAGCCACTCTGCTAAATGCTTTATATACATTCATGTATTAATTCTTATAAAAACTCATTTTTCAAACAAAGAAAATGGCTTAGAGGTGGAATATTATTTGCCCTAGTTCCCCAGCTGGGAAGTGGAGGGGCTGAGGTTTGTAGTCACTCTTGTCCAGCTCCCAAGCCTGTCTCCCCTCCCCAGCCTGGGGACTGCTGACCACGCAGGTGTCCTCACTCAGCACCATTATCATTTATCATTAATGACTGTGACACTCCTCCGCCTGTGGGAAGTGCTTGCCACGTGGGCCCCGGGCATGAGCAGCCCAGTGAGTGGCACTCTGTTTTTGCAGAGTAGGAAATTGAGGCTCAGAGGAGGAGGGTGGTGGGCTGGGAGCCACCCAGCAGGTAAGTGATGACCCCTGTGCTGGGGGTTGTTTCCTGCTGTTCCCTGGGCCTTGCTGAACAGGTTGCCATGGGGAGCCTGGGGTGGGGTGGGGTGGGGATGGGAGTTCCGGAGTGCTGACTCAGCTGCCCCCCCCCAGCCCAGATGGACCAATCCCAGTTTCTGTTTGAATTAGCCATGAGACTCTGGGCAAGTCACTTTAACTCTCCCAGCCTCAGTTTCCCAGCTGCTATTGTACTTTAAAGTTATTTTTTATTCATGAACTCACTGAATCCTTAAAAAAAAAACCTGATAAAGTATGATTCTCATTTTGCAAAAAGGGGAAACTGAGGCTCAGGGAGATAAGGCAACTTGTCCAAGGTCAAAATGATGGCAAAACCAGCTCTCAAACTCAGATCAGAATCCCAAACTATAGGTCTTTCCCCGAATGTGTCCCCCAACCTCTCTCTCATCTTTGCTTGTCACCTGCTGCCCCCTCCCCTGCAGGGCCCTCTCACGGTGGTTGCTGCCAGTTGACATCATGGCAGTTTTGTCTAG
The DNA here is from genome assembly GCA_004027775.1 of Bradypus variegatus. Classification (NCBI taxonomy): domain Eukaryota; kingdom Metazoa; phylum Chordata; class Mammalia; order Pilosa; family Bradypodidae; genus Bradypus; species Bradypus variegatus. Next base: position 57,851 of record PVKY010000245.1, on the reverse strand, counting down.
ATCTTACCAGGAAGTCCCAGGTCCTTGAGTATTCTGACTGTGTCGTGTCTGCCTCTGGTTATGAGTTTCTAGAAGGCAGGAATCCCATCTGAATCATTTGTGAAATCCAGCATCTAACACGGGGCCTACACCCAGGAAATGCTGAATGACTTCTACATTGATGAAAGGCTGCCAACCCGGCTTGGTTGCATGGGGAAGCCTGTGCCGGTGTCCCGCTGGGTTTGACACCTGAGCTTCCCCATTCTGAGCCCCAGCTGCCCTTCCCAGATCTCTGTTGGTGTCTTTGTCTCCACCGATGACACTTGCCCACAAATGACTTGTGGGGGATCAGCAGCAGGACAAGCCAGTTTCCCGGGGTGACGGGTTCCCTGGCACAGGCATGGGAGCGAGGGAGTGAGTCCCCCTAGCGTCACAACTCTGACACGTCTTTTTGTCCGTTTAGTTCACAGATGTATCCCCAGGTCCAAACACCCTTAATTTCTTTAATAATAATAGTAACAGCCATAATTTGCTCCATCTATACATACCATGATGACTGGCACACAGTAGGCATTTAATACTTGCTGGGAATAACACCCATAGTGACTTGAGTTGTGCACCTTAGTTTCTTCATGTGTCAACTCCATGAGAGGTATTCTGAGGAGTGATTAATACATGTATCAATGTGTAAATTTTAAATGTATTATGAACCAGGCTTTGTTCTAGGTGCTTCATGCATTTATTCATTGCTCCTTACCATGGGGGCCTAGAGAGGTTAAGTAAATGACCCCTAGGTCACACAGCTGTGGGACAGAATACATATTTGCTCCCTGATATTCCTGATTTATCCACAACAACCTTAATTTAAGAATCCTGGTAATAGTTGTCATTTACTGACTATTGCGCCATTGGGCCTGCTTAGCAAGCGTTCCTCATTCCCTTGTTTGTTTGGCCCTCTTAACTTCCTTTCGGGGTCAGAACTTGAATCCCTGTTTTTTACAGGTGATGAATAGAAGGTCTGAGAAGGGCAAGGGACTCACCCAAGGTCACACATCTCATCAGTGTTAAGTCAGAATATGAACCCAGGCAGCTCAGCTCCAGAGTCTAGGCCCTTGATCACTTAAACACTGGATAAATCTCTGCAAACCAGATGCATAAACTTTTCTTGAACTTTCTTCTTCCAGAGCCAGATGTGGGGAGGGGTGCAAGTTGGGAGATGGGCAAATGGCGGGAGTTGGTCCTGACGCTCAAGGGGAGTTACTGAGTATGTCTCCTGAGCCTAGGTTCCTGAGCTGAGGCGTGCAGAGTTCATCGGCCTGTGCAATTCCTGAGGGAAGGGAAGGGAAGGGAAGGGGGCATTGGGGGAGACACAACAGGGCAGCCCTAGCGTCTCCATGCTCTGGGTCAGGGGGAGGCTGGAGCCGTAGGAGTCCAGCTGAGGCCACTGATAACTCAGAAACCACGGGGCAATTGCCCCAGCCTCAGTCCAGGGCTCTGGCCTCGGAGCTGGCCCTCCTGGGCTCCTATCTCAGGCTTCCGGAGCCTTCCTGCGGGTGGGGAATCTCGGCGCTGGCTCATGTGAGAACTTTGCTCTGAAATTTCCTCCTTCGACACCCAAAAGTCTGGGCTGGTCTGCCTGGCCCACTTGCCCCTCTTGGAGGAGGTGTGTCCTTTCCTTTTGAGTAGCTACATGACTCGAATCATCGAGTGTTTCCCAACTGGCCCCTGGTCAGGCAGAGCCTGACTGTGGGAGGCCAGGACTCCGAGGCAGGCCTGCTGACCTTGCTCCAGCCAGCCAGGGTGAGACTGGGAAAACGTCCATCCCAGTGGCTTTGCCAGGCCAGGCCCCTGACGATTCCTGTGACTGACCGTACTTGCCTTGGGCTTGGCCCCTGAGTTGCCTGGAGTGGTTCCAGGTGGGTAAAAGGGGCTGCCCCTACTTCAGAAAATTCCTGCTGGGGTGGCCTTTCTCCTCAGCTCACCTGGGTGCTGGCTTCTTGGCAACTGTCAGAGTGGAGAAAGAAGGAAGCATAGCCAGGGAGGAGGAAAGAATGGGTGCAGGAGGACATTCGTATATTCATTCCAACATTTCTTCAAGCCCAGCTGCCTGCTAGGCTTGGGGCCAGGTGCTGGAATTCACAGATGCAGCTGACCCTGTCCTTGCCCTCAAAGGGTTCCCAGTGTGTGGGAAGATGGCCATATAAACAGTTCTGTCAAGAGTCCTAGGTGGGAGGACGGAGGAGAGCAGAGGAGACCTCTGTCCAAGCCTGGGCAGCATGGGCACAAAGCATTCCTGGAGGACGAGGCATTCATTCATTCGTTTTTCCCCAACAGGTATTTACTGAGCATTTTCTATAGGCAGGCACTGTTCTAGGTGCTGGGGACACAGCATGAAGTCCTCCTCCTCTGGGACCCCATTGTCCTGGAAAAGATAAATGATGAAGTAGTTAGGTTCATTTCAGACAGCGATGCAGTGCTGTGAAGGAACTAAGTGTGGTTGTGAAATAACGAGGGGCTCGGGAGGGGTGGGGGCTTCTTTACTGGCCTGGGCAGGGGGGTTGGCATTTGAGCTGGAGGAGGAGGAGTGTGAGCCAAGCAAAGGCCTAGAGAAAGAGTGTTCCAGGCAGGAGAAACAACAAATGCAAAAACCTTGAGGGGAGAGATTGAGGAACTGAAGGGATGTTGGGGGATGAGCGGGCGAGGGGCGAGTGCAAGGGCAGATGGGCAGGGGCCCAGCCTTGCAGACGTTGGCCCTGGGTCTTGCAGAAGGAGTGGGGGCCTGCCAGGAGAAATGAGGGATTGGGCAAACTCCCACTTGTTGGGAGGCCCCATAAAAACAGTTTGAACAGTTTGAGACTCGCTATTCCAGCCTTCTCAAGCTACAGATAGAGCATCTGAGGCCCAGAGAAGAGAGGGAGCATCCTGCAGTCACAAAGGAAGGCGGTGGGACCCAACCTCCAGCCAGTCTGGTGCTCTTTCCACAGCACACCTACACCATCCCTCTGGATTAAGGAGTGAGGTAGGCATTTAGTAAGCACTTACTGCTGGCCAAGACAGTGACACACTTTGTCTTAATTTGTCGGGAGATGAGGCTTGGAGAGCTACGGCAGCCTGGTTGAGTCATTCAGACCTGGGATCTTGTGGTTGACTCTGGCCAAGTAACTGAGCCTTAGTTTATGCACAAAGTGGAGATAGTGAACAGTTTTGAGCTCCTGAGACTGCTGAGAACTCAGTGAGATAGGAAGCATGTCAGGACTTCCTACAGTATCGAGCACAATGTGGATGTTTAGTGAACAAGTTTTCGAGTTATTTTATATAAATGGATTGGATTAATCATGACCCTTGTTTCAACACACTTTGTCCTTTTTCCTAAATAGCCTCCATCACCTAGTTTATTATTAAAAATAAATGTAAAAAATATCCATGAACCCATGGCTGACACCAGGACTAGAATACTGACAGTCGTTTACATCCCCTGGGCTCCTCCATCCCTGTCACTCCCCACCTCCCTTCATCTGCCATAGCCACTGTCCTGAATCTGGGCTTTTAGATTAGTGTTTAAAATTGTATGTGCATGTATAGTGATTAGCAAATTGCTTGGTTATTGTTGTTTCTAGCTCTATGATAGGGTATCATGCTTTATGTAATCTTCTGAGCCTTGCTTTTATTCACTAAATCTTATATTGCTACGATTTCATCTCTGCTGTTGCATGTAGCTGTAGTTTGTTTTTAACTGCTGTATAATCATCCACTGGGTAACTACTCCACAATTTTATTTATTCATTTCTTTTTGCTGGCATTGGGTCATTTTCAGGTTTTTGCTGGAAGAACTCCAGTTCATCCTTGCAAGACCTCTTCTTTGATGGCCCCTCGGGTCAGTGCAGTGCTCAGTGATTGCTTCATGTCCCTGTGTCAGGAAACCAGATGCTTGTCCTGGTTCTTGGACTAACTGGCTGTATGGCTTTGGGCAGGTCACGCTACCTTTCTGGACCTCAGATTCCTCCTGGGAAAAAACGAGGGTGTTGGGCTAGATTATTCTGAGAGTCTGTATTTGCTCCGATGTACCTGGGCTGTGGTTAAGAGCTCAGGCCCTGGAATGAGACTATCTGTGACCCCACACACACACACACACCTCAGCACGTGTATCCCTGAGCAGTTATTTTAACTCACAGAACCTCTGTTTACTCAGTCTAGCATAACTGTAAGAGTTTATGCTTTGGAGTTGGACACTCTGGGTTCAAATCTCAACTCTGCCCCTTGCCTGCTCTCTGACCTCGGATAAGTTAACCTCTCTTGTTTTTCTCCTTCTGTGAAATGGAGATGACAGTAAGAGTGTTCTTATCTCAATATGGGGAAGCATAGCCAATGCAGCTATTGGTGGTGGTGATGGGTTCACCATTGCACAGATGTTTCCATTCAGTTCAACAAATTCTTGAGTTTGTCTTCCAGGCTCTGCTAAGCACTTTCCAAATACACTGATCTTAACAGATACTCTCCATTGCATCTTATCTCTGTAACCATCCTGTACTGTAGACATGATTAGTCCTGTTTTACAGATATGGAACCCACAGCTACCAATGTAAAGTCACACTTGAGCCCAGATGGCCAGGACTTGATCCCAGGTCCACGTTCTCCAAAGCCAAGCTCTTTCCACCATGACACAATTCGGAAGGATTAGACTGGTGTTTTTTGAATTACCAAACAGATCCATCTGGAAACTGTGGTGAGAAGCCGAGGAGCTCTCTGCCTCCTCACCCCGTTGTGTGTATATTCCAGCTGTCCTCCCTTGGCCAGACATGAGATGCCTTTTAGAGGTTTTGTGCAAACGTGGGTTTGGTCATGGGCCTAACATGAAACAAAGATGCGGAAGAAGGGTGGGATGGACAATTTGGGACTTACGATCTGGGGTGGAGAGCCAAAGGGGTGCTGTGAAAGGGGGGAGGGTTCCCAGAGGACCGGGGAGCAGCAGAGGAGGTTTGAGTTTCAATCAGCCCTCGGGTTGAAACTGGAAAGTGGGGCTTCAGAAACTGGTCCCAGGGGCGTTGCCAGCTGGTGGTGCCAGGGACAAACCAGTCTGGACTAAGCCCCAGCCTCGCTGGATGTTCCTGCCTTGGTTTTCTCATCTGCAGAAGGGCTGCTAGTACCGTTTGGTAGAGTTGGGGGAGAGGGCACGGAGAGGACACCTTGGTAGGATAGAATGGCAGGCCCGAGTGCTCAAGATTTAATCCCGAAGTCTATTTCCTCTTCTGCAACTTGGGAATCACATTGTCTGGCGTGTGGGATTATTGGGAGACTACAGGGAGGCCATTTCTTGGTGACACCATCTCTGACCTCTCTATTTAAAACTGCAAATGGCACCTGCCCTCCCTGTCCCCCTTTTCCTCTGTAGCACTCACCACCTCCTGGCATTGTCTTAATTTTACTTCCTACTTCGTTGTCTGTCTCCCCCCACCAGCAGGACTTTGGGCTTTGTTCAGTACCTGGAACAGACCCTTGCATATAGTCGGTGCTCAATAAATAGCGGTTGAATGAGTGTTGGTTGAGGATGTTTAGTTATTGTCGACTGAACCTTAGAGACGATGGCAGAGGAGTGTGGGAGCCTGGGACAGCCTGCTTGGGGTGGCAGGAACTGCCCACAAAAGCACTGGCGGCCTGGATTTCAGGGTGTTGCCTACTTCCTCTCTCCCAGAGCCTGTGAGGGACGAGCCCTGTGGGACAGTGAAGCTAGCCAAACTGGGGTGCTGGGGCTTCTCCAAGAGCTGAGTCCCTTGGGGCAAGCAGAAAGCCCATGATATTGGCTTCACTATTTTATTTCATTTTTTTAAAAATCCCTCTGATTTCCCCTAAGCGGAACAAACTGCCTCAAAGAAATGACAGCTAGAAGTTTAAATAGAGTCTATTTCCTCCAATGAAATGGTCACAGCAGTGTTGCTCTCCCCCGTTCCCACTGACCTCCTGGGGCTTTTGTGTAGCTCCGTTGAAATGTCAATTTTAACTAATTCTTACTGGGCTGAGGACCTAGAAAGTAGAGCTGTACTCACAGCCTCTTGCACAGGACAGTTGTTAAGCTGTCAGAAGGTGAGGCACTGCATGCAGTAGGACTCACAGGTAAATCATGCCCAAGCGCCTCCTACAATTCTAAAAGTTTACACATTTCAGGAAGGAAACCTTGCTTGTATTAAATTGGACTCTTATTTCACTGTGTACCGGAAATTTGTTGACACACCTTTAGTTGTTCTCAAGATTTTTCCTTGGGGAGAACCAGTGGACCGAATGTAATGTGATATGGGTGCTTACAATGGAAGGGGCTGAGCAAAACTGGCTAAGCTAGAATGCTCGGGTCAGACGCTATAACATCTTGTTACTTTATTTCTCGGTAACAAAAAAATCCAAGTTAAGCAATAAAGGGAATTCGTTGGTTTGTGTAACTGAAATGTTCAGAGGTGTGCTAGCTTCAGGCATGGCTGCATCCTGGTACTCAAGGGAGAGACTGCATCTCTCTGCTCTACCTTCTTAAGTGTTGCTTCAGCTTCAGGCTCCACACTGCCCAATTTACCGCCTCGTACCCTCACACCACATCATCCACATGAAGAGTCTTCCAGCTTAAACCTGTCAGGGTCCCCCCGGTGTTGGGGGTAAAGTCAATCCCATGCAAGCCCCGTGGCTGAAAGAGGGCAGGTTACTTCTTCAGGAGACTTTGTGGTATTGTTAGGAACAGAGAAAAGATTCTCTGTGGCCAAAAAGTACAACAGATATCCACTACAGTCATCACAGGGGGAACAGTGGAAAGCCATAGCACTTTACAGTTTAGCACTTCACAGTTTGCAAAGTTCCTTTCCTACTAAGAAGCCAATGTTGGAGGCAGAATGGAGTTGGTTATCTCCGCTTTACACGGAAGGACCCTGCCTTATAATGCTGGCTACTCCCACAGATCTCAGCCTCTCTGTGCAGTTATAAACCACAGAGGTGCTGACCAGGAGGGAGGGGGCTGGTGCACCTGAAGCCCCGCCCTCTGGGGAGGAGTGTGCTGTCCAGGTATGAGAAGTCCCTAGGAGGCTACAGTCATGTGAAAGCCTTGGGGAAGCCAGTCTGGCCAAGGGACCAGTCACAATGCCACAGCCTGGCACACAAACGATGGAAATCCTGCTGCTGTAATTGCCCAGCTCTCACGTGCACACTTGCACTTCCCATGCACATGTGCAAATGAGTGGAGTGAGGTCATGCAGCCACACTAACTCAGGACTGCGGGCACCTGAAGTGACCAAGGCATGAGGTTGTCCTTGCATATGACTGGAAGGGAGGTGGCCAGCAGCAGTGGACTTGGAGCCAGACAGGCCTGGCCTAAGTCCCAGCTCTCCCATGCAGTTGCATGGGGTCCTGAACTTCCATCTCCTTTCTGAGCCTCAGTTTTCCCTTCTGACCTGAGCCTTTAACTCCCACCTCACTGCATTTATGGAATGCTGCCCAGGACATAGTAGGCGCTCCATTAGTTTTTCCCCTTCCCTTCTCGCAGTGTCCAGCTAATAGCTGGGGTGACCTTGGCCAAGTTACTTAACGTCTCTGAGCCTCTGCAGAGAGCACTGATAGTACCTACCTCATCGTGGTGTTTTGAGGATTAAAAGAAGTAATGCATGCAAAGCATACTGCCACCACTGTTACTATCAGCTAAACTTTGCTGGGCTTTTACCTCCTGCTTTATCTTCTCAATCAATTCTCATTCTCACAATAGCCTGTTGACATAGATACCAGTTGACACGTGAGGAAACCGAGGCACAGAAACGTGAGTTGATGTGCCCAGTTTCATACAACCGCTGCTGAACCCTGTGCCCTTGGACGGATCCCCTCACCTCCCTGGGCCTTGGTTTCCTGTCAGTGAGTCAGGTGTCACCCTGCCCTGCTGCTTCCCAGGGTGCAGTGAGGGCTGGACAGCCTTTGCCGGGAAGGGAAACTTTCGGGAATGTGAAAAACTCTGTTATCATGATCCCAGCTGCAGAGAACACAAACTATAGGAACATCCGTGTACTCCCTGCTCCGACGCAAGCGGGACGTCGAGAGACCCCTGCATAAGCCACTCAGGGATTGTGCTTGTGTTGGCCACAGCCCAGCAGGTTACAAGTTCACATTCAATATCCTAAGTCCAATACCGCCTCAGCCTCCTTATGGGGCCAGGTGGCGCCATCTGGGGAATGGACATATCCTTTCCTAGGGGCAGGCTGTAGGAAATAGGGGTGGGGAGAGGCATCCGCCATGTCCTACTTGAGGATGAACGGGCGGGGGTGTGGTAGGAGAAGAGGGCCATGTCCAGGATCACTCTGCTGGCAAGGGGCCGAGCCAGGCCTTGCACCCGGTCCCTGACAGCAAGTCCCAGGTACTTTTCACTGCAGCTGGCTGCTTTGGAAGGCAGAATTGGAAATCGCTGTACGGCACACAGGATGGGTTACAGGGATTGTGCAGTGAGCAAGGACTCGGATTCAGTCGGTCCCGGATGTGACTCTTGGCCACTTGATTTACTTGGACAAGTCACCTCACCTCCCTTTAAAGTGGAGGTAAGGGTAAGCTCCAGCTCAGGGCTGTGGTGCAGGTACAATGAAATAATTTGGGGGAAGAATGTAGCAAGTCTGAGTCGAATAGTAGCTGTGTATAATCTATTCAATTACAAGCATAAAATATATATGTACAGTGTACATATTCCAGATGGAACAAATGGTGGTTTGTTTCCAGGCTTGTTTGCCTGAGAGAAAGATACATCCACAAGTAGGACTGAATTCTGGCTTGGCTACTTACTGGCTGTGTGACCTTGGACAAGTTACTTAACCTCTCTGTGCTTCAGTTTCATCAACTGTAAAATGAAGAAAATGATAATACCTCCCTCGTAGGTTGTCATGGGAATTAAATGAGTTAGTATAAGTAAAGCACCTAGAACAGTGCCTGACACATAGTAAAGGCTATATAAATGTTTGCTATTGTTATTTTTATTAAGAATACATGTCAAAATGTGTGAAATAAGGATTTTTCTAGAATAGTCTCAGTTTGAGATGTTCTTTTCATTTGGCACAAATCATTAATATCTAGCATTCCAAGATGTTTCCAGCCATGCTATGGCTGGCAGACTGCCTTGTGCATCCAGAAATACACCCCTCACCCCCAAATCCTTAGCTGGTTAGTGGGGAGATCTAACTCTGACTCTCTGTGACCCTGCAGAGGTCATGTACCTCTCTGTGCTTCCCTTTTCTTGATGCCAGCTGTGAGACAAGGATGGGGACGCAATATCTGATGCCGGGGGGCTTCCGAAGCAGAGTAAAGTACCCGTGGTGGAGGGGCAACCTGGCCCTGCCTTCTCAGAGACACACAGTACATGCCTTGCCTGCCCAGCTTCCAGGCTTGGTCCAGAACGAGGCAGCCTGGTCCTCTGTGCGGGATCGTGGAAGCCCACGTACCCGCAAAGCACCCATCCCCGACCCTCTGCCCTGCTCCCCAGGCCCACTGGCTCCCTCCCCACTCCCTGCTGCTGTTCCTCCCACCAGTCGCACCTCCACGGCTGCCTCGGCCCACAGAGCCAGTTTGCGGCATCAAGACTGCGCCGGTATCCCAGGGAGCCCCGGGGAGGCTTTGGCTCCAGAACCCAGACCCTTGGGGCTTCTGATCGCAGTTCTGCTCTGGGCCTTGGGCAAGTGTTGGACTTTCTGAGCCTCGACATCCTCACCCGACGGGACTCGTGATGGGAGCAGTAAGTGACAAGGCCCAGCTCGGGGTGCACAGCCCTCTGTGGATGGTCCCAGCCTGTCTCTCTGTCCTCCTCTCCACGGCTGTCTGCTCTTGCCTTTCTCCCTGACCCCTCAGTACTGCACGATCTCGCTTCCTTCCCTTTGCACATTCGGGTCCTCCTTTCCGGAGTGCTCTCTCCCCTTTCATTCCCATCGCCTTTCCGTCTAGTTTCCATCCCACCCACTCCTCCCCACCCTTCCCACCTCAAGCAACTTTCCTGGCTGACCCCTGTCCTGGATGTTCTTGGAGGGTTGCAGGGGGACCGGGGCACCAGGCCTGCATAGACTGGTAGGGTCACTTGCCCCCAGTTGCCCAGCTAGTGGGCAGCAGGAACAGGATCGAACCCAGGCAGCCTGGCTCCCGGGCCTGCTCTTAGAGCCGCTGCACAGCCACCCATCGCTCGATCCTGCCATCCTTCCACCCACCTGCCGACACCCCCTTCCCACCTGCCTGCCACGGGGCTGCCGCCAACAGCACAGCGCGGCCTCTGCTCTCTAGGAGCTCCCACCATGGTGAGGAGATGACAGCCAATGGCTTTCTAGAATAATAGACTGAGGCCTAGTGGGCACAGTGTTCTGGGAGCTGGGGGAGGAGCCTTAACTGCCTCCTGGGCCTGAGTCGGGGTGTGGGGCAGCCTGGCAGAGCTGAGGCGAGGTGGGAGGCTGATGGGAGGAATTCATTGGGGGAACAGTGAGGACATTCTAGATCGGGGAACGCAGTGTGCAGCATTGTTGAGGTTACAGGGTGCTGCTGGCCTCTTGTCAGAGCCCTAAAGAAGCAGTGGGTTGGCAGCAGGCAGGGCTAACACAGTAACACCTCCCAGCCTCTCTGGACGTTGCTATGTCTGTTTCCTACTGGATGGGGAGCTGTCAATAGCTAGGGGGGTTTCAGCTTTGCTCTACCCCCAGCACCTCACTCACTGTCCTCTGGGGAAGTCCCTCCTTGGCTCTGACTTGCAGCCCACTCTGAGCCCTTCACCCAGAGGCTGTTTCATGGCAGCCATGAATAACTTCCATCAGCAAATGAATGAGGCTTGCCAGAGATGCAGGGCTTGGCTGAGAGAGGAATTCCATGTCTGCTCCCTCTGAACCTGCCACTGAAACATTCTTGGGCTGGTTCTCAGTAAGGCTGTCTCCTTGGGCACCTGCAGCCCAAGTCAGTGTTGCAGGAGCCCCCCCTCAATCCCCAGCCCATTCCTCGAGCCCCCTGGGAGGGAGCACAGGGTGACTCGGTCTTTCTGTCCAGCCATGTCTCCTCGAGAGCCAGGGATGACAGCTCAGGGACACTGCTTATCACTCGTCACTGCTGCTGTCCCAGGCCCACCTGCGATCACAGGCTGTGGAGGCCACAGATCTGTGTTAAAATCCCAACTCCACCATTGCAGGCAGTGTCATCTCTGAGCCTCCCTTTTATCTGTAAAATGGGGATACTAGTTAGTACCTAGCTCAAGAGAGGCCTGGCACACAGTAGGTGCTCAATAGGAAAATGGGTACCCCCTCTGGCTGAGGTCCATGCACATTCAGATTCCTGGGTCTGTAACTGGGGTGAGCTGCAGCTGCTGTTTGGGAAAAACGAAACCTGTAGTGGCCTGGCCAGGGGTTCCCTTCGTTCAGTGTTTTTCCCCCACAATGTGCCCAGCACATAGTAGGTGCTTTGTCTGCACTGGTTGGTCAGTAATCTCCAAGAGGACAGAGACTGTGTCCATCCTGCTCATCACTGATTTCTTAGTACCCAGAACAGAGCTGGATGAGAGTAGGTGCACAGTAAATGCTTGGGAATGGAAGAATGAACAAGCAAGAGTCAGGTGGGAAAGGACTGGACTAGGGGGAGCTTCGTGGGCTGCGCCTCCCCCTCCCCCCTCATCTCCTGGGTTAATCCCTGGGGATTAACCCAGGGGAGAAAACCAGGACACTCCCACTAACCCTGGGTCTCAAAGGAGCTGGCATCCTAGGCTAGCTGTGCTGAGCTTCTTAACCGCGTGGGTACAGGTGCGGCAGCTCTTCCCGAGAGCCCTCTTTGTCCCAAGATGGCCCTGCTGTCCCCTACCCTGGACGTGGTCCTCACGACTGGCCTCAGCCTCCTCCTCCTCACACTGGCCCTGGGCCTGCTTTGCTTCTTCACCTGCCGCCTGGCCCGGCCACTTAGGTAGGAGAATTCGCCCTGGCCCTGCTCCTGCACCTGCCAAGTCTCCTGCCCTGACTGTACACGTTTGACTCTATTTGGGGATAGAGAATGGGCAGGCACTAATCTCTCTCCTTCCCTGCAGGGGGAGAACAAGCCCAGAAAGAATGAGCCCTGGGTTTGAATCCTGGACTGCCTGAGACCCCTCCGCTCCATGGTTTCCTAAACTAAAAGGGGAGTAGGTGATGAGGATTAAGTGAGCTCATGGAGGTTGAACAGCACGGGGCCGGGTACCACATGCCCGTTAAGTGGTCATGATGTTTGTGTATTATTCTGTCATTTGTCCTGGATCTTTTGAGACCCAGCTCACAGCTGGCTTTTTGCCCAGCTCCAAGGGGCTCCGGTGTCCTTGGCCCTGGGATGCTGAGTCAGTCCTCAGGGCCAGAAGGCCCAGCCCCCCTCGGCCTGCCAAGTAGCTGCTCCTCCTGCAGCTGAGCCCAGCCAGGGTTTCTGCACACTTGTCATAAATAATCAGGGCACGTAGCCAGGAGCTGGCAGAGAAGGGCCGGCTGGGAAGTGGGGGTGCACCGTGGGGTTGGCACACACCCGCAGGCTCCTTTCTGGGCTGGTGGCACTTTGGCGGAGGGTGGTGGGCAGCCGGGGCCCCTGCAGTCCCAGACTGGGCCCTGCAGAGCCCATCTCCCAGGGCCACCAGAGAGCAGACTTGGAGCCTTGGCACGGGAGGCAGAGCCAGCAGGGGAGGCTCTAGCTTCTGCAGGGTTTCCCAGTCCCCCCCCCTCTCCATCCTGGCATGGAGGCAGTGGGAGAAGGCACCTGTCTCCAGAACAGGACCATCTCACTGCCAGGTCCCTGGAGCCAAAATTCAGAGCATCCTTGGCCCAAACCCTGGGGCTTCATTAAGTTAACATTTACTTCTGATTCATGTGCACGGTTTGATGACATGAAGAAGGGCAAGACAAACATGGGTCTTCACAGAGAAACCAGAAACCTATACTATCATCTATCCTATGTTTTTAAGCCCCAAACATGTTGCTGGTTTGGCATCCAGCCCATCAATTCCCGCTGCCAGGTATTACCTCCACCAACGTTTATTAATTCATTCCCCTGGTTTATGGTCAGCGAGGGGCCCCCAACGCCTCACAATCCTCACAATCGCAAGCCAGCATTAAAGGAAATATGAGGAAAGTTTCTCCAGTTAAGTGTAGTGGTTTCTGTAGGTTTTTGTTAATTTTTATCAAGTTAAAGGAGTTCTTGTTTAATTCCTGGTTTTCTGAGGGCTTCTGTCGAGGATTTTAGTACTACCTCTATGCCCATACAAAATGCTAATGAAACCCAAAGAACGAATGGAGAGAGACCTACCGTGCTCATGATTGGAGACAATGTTGCAAAGCTGTAAACCCTTCCTAAATTGATCCACAGATATAATGTAATTCCAGTCAAAACTATGGTGATGGAGACAGATCGGGGCTGCCAGGTTTTAGGGGTGGGGGAATGTGGGAGTTTGGTGGGGTGATAGAACCATTCTGCATCCTGGTCGTGGTGGTGATCGTATGAGTCTGTACATGTGTTACAATTCAGAACCTTTATTTTATAGTTGGCAAGTGGAAGTCTCCCCCGGGGTGGGGGTTGGGGTTGGGGCCAGGTGGGGAGATCACCAGTGGTAATCTCATTGTCTCGATACCCCTCCAGTGTAGCTTTATCCTAGCTTCTAACACCCTATGTAAGTGTTTATTCTTTATATCGTTGGAATCATGCCATGTGTACTCTCAGGTCTGGCTACCTTCACGCAGCCATATTGTTCTGTGGAGTTGTAGATTGTCTGCATCACTGTAGATGTCCATATTTTGAATACACATTCATGCATTATGCATTTATGAACAGGGCTGAAAGGAACATTCTTACACACATGTCTTAGTGAACATATGTGCACATTTCTGTTGGAGAGGTATGGGTCACAGGGCATATGTGTGAGGTTCGGCTTTGGAGATGCTGCCGAACGGTTTCCAAAGTGGCTGTACTCCTCTCCTTTCCACCAGCTCCATTTCCTCACCCACACTTGTACTTTTCTGTACACACAAAGGAAATGGAGATTTGGGATGATTCTTCCTTTCTCCACCTCCCTCCTTAGAGCACTGGCTTTCAACTGATGTAAATCTTTACAGTCTAAGCACTAGGAGGACTGAGACAAACAAGTTGCAGTCCCTGTTCTTAGACGCTGGGAGCGTGGCAGGTGAGGAAAAGAGATATTTTCAAAACAGGAAGTTCATGCGATGAGAGAAGGTGGTATATAAAGTTCAGAGGGAGTCTACTGAAATGAGTGACTATCTTAGAGGCTTCCTGAAATAGGTGACTTCAGTTTAAAAAGCATTTTGAGTAATCCAATTTGTTAGGATTTAACTCAGTCTAATAATTTGAATTTATTATTATGTTTTTATTTTAGCATTTACTATAAAAACATTTGGAAACTAAAGAAAAGTAGATTAAAAAAAATGTAGCATTCATTAGAAATTCAAACACTCAGACTTAAGTGCTGTTAGGTATAGCTCTAGTTCCTTTCGCTCTCCACCTCCCACCCCCAAGCTGGGTTTTTGGGGAGCCAGGTGGATGAGGAGGGGGCTGCAGAAGCAGAGGGGTATGTGATTGGACAGCATGTTGGGTGAGCACTGGGTGTTTTTAGGGATGGGGTGTCTGTGCTTCCTGGCCCATGGACACTGGAGTGGAGCGAGCATGTTTCTAAGATTGAATCAGGATCCATTTTTCTAGTGGCCGAGTGGTTTCTTATCTTTCTGGTTACAGCATGCACTATTAAAAGGAATGAAAGCTGCATCACTGCCCAACAAATGGAATAACCATCTTTATCTTGGTTTTGGTCACAGAAAAACATTATTTGCTAGTGAAATAGCCAGTTGAAATTTATTATAATCTCCCAGTAACATTCAGATGCAACAGGATTAGTACATTTCTCAGCTGCCAATGGGGCTATCCCTAATCCAATTTACAAAGATTCCTAAGCCATTAATACATACTCATTTTAGGAAAATTTGGAAAATTCAAGAGAATAAAAAGAAGAGGAAGTAAACAGTCACAGTCCCACTGCCTGGAGAAAACCAGTTAACTTTTGGTGTATTTCCTTCCAGTCCTGCTTTTAAAAAATTTTAAAGGTAACATCTCAAAGCTGAAGAAAATTTGGGAAATTCAGAAGACAAAATGTCTGTAATATTACCACCCAGAAATGACCATACTTCCTATTCAATCTTGTATCTCCCTCCTGAAATTTTTTACACCTCTCAGCATAAATGACAAGCTCTAGAAGGGAATATCTGTGAGCAAGTATGGATGTCCCTATAAGAAGGAGTGGGCTTTACGTTTTGTCCCTGATGTGCACAGGCAACATAAAGGGCTGAAGACTGATGTTCTAGAACTGCGGCTCTTCAAGTTGCAGTCTTTGGGGGCTGGGTCCCAGGAATCTGTTTTAACAAGCCCTCTGGGTGGTTTTGACGCACACTAAAGTTTGAGAAGCACCATGCAGAAGACTGGGGCTCTGGGAGGTGCTGGGCTTCAAATGCATGGAATGCGAGTTCACTTGGGAGGTGCAATGGAACTACATTGGATCATATACCCATTTGTACTGCACAGGCGTTTGTGTGAGTAGCTTTCTTTTCATTCCCAAATGCCAGGCCCGGTGCCTGGCCTGAATGTATACTGCACAAATACTTGTTGAATGAATCCAGGAATGGATGGATTAATGAATGAACAAATGAACTCTGGAGCTGAGGCCCACATATCTTTTCTTTTAATTTCTAGGATCGGAACATCAGTTAACATCTGACCACTTCCAGCCCACCTCTTCCCACCCTCGTTGATTGCGTCTCTGGGCTCCAGAGAAGAAGCAGGTCTTGGGGTGCACCATGATTTCACCGTTCTTTGTACTGGCCATTGGTGTCTGCCTTGCCACCTCCATCGTGCCAGGTAGGCTTTGGGTGCACAGGTGGAGGAATGGGAACACCTGGGGCAGGTGGGGTAGGATAAGGGACTATAGTGTCCATATTCAAGGTCACAGCCATCCAAGGTATTTGAGAGTTGAAAAGAGTATTCTAGAGCAGAAAATTCGAGCTCTGCTGTCATGAATGCTGGAATTAGGTCACTTGCCCTCGTTTTCCCTTTATATTGTACTATTCTCTCATTGGGGTTTCTATTCTGTCTTTAATCTCTTTAACAATTTGAACTATAACTAAATTCTATAGACTCTTCCAAGTTTCCTGTTGGTTTTATTGGCTCACTCTCCCTCATGGTTAAACATACCCATGTGTAGTTGTCATTCTTGCTTGTGAACTCATCTTCAACAGTTTTTGTTTTGTTTTGTTTTTTCTTTTGGAGACTCATGTGAAAGTCTTTCTCCAGAGTGGTTTTGTGTTTGATTCTCTCAGGGTTCTGGGAGCTCAACTAATTCTAGACAAGTTTTTATGTTAATTTCTCAGTTTGAGATTCTCACACTGTAAATTCAGATCCCCCCTTAAACGTGGCAAACATTTCGAGTTCACATATCTCTCGAATGGCTTTCTTTCTGCGGCCCCTGCGAAGCTCCAAAGCCAACATGCACATTGTTACTGGTGCCGACTTAGACCTATGTCTGGTCTGACTCATCAGAGATCCTCATCGTCAGCTCCTGTTTACTCCTCTGGTTTTGAATTCCTTCTTAAATTCTGCCTCCTAGGGATTTTCCCTTCTTCCGTTCCTTTTTTTTTTTTCCTTTCTTTTAAGCTATGTACTTAAAAAATATATATTGTAGTAACATATATATGATATAAAAGTAGTTAAAATTTTCCTGTTTTAAACTACTTTCACATCTATAGTTCAGTGATATTAATTTTATTCATAATTTTGTGCTACCATCATCACAATTTTTCATCATCCAAAGCAGAAACTCTATCCCTATTAAGCAATAACTCCCTATTTTCCACACCTCCCAGCCCCTGGTAAGGTGTAATCTGCTTCTGTCTCTATGAATTTACTTATTCTAGCATTTCATTATAAGTGAAATCATACATAATTTGTTCTTTTCTGTATGGCTTATTTCACTCAAACTGATGTCTTCAGTGTTCATCCAGGTTGTAGCATGTATTAAATTTCATTCCTTTTTATAGCTGAGTAACATTCCATTATATCATAATTTGTTTATCCAGTCATGTGTTCATGGAGCTATATACTGTTTTTGATTGTTTATTTCATTCAGCATTTCTGTATCTATAGCTGAAGAGGGGAGCACTCCTTAGCAGAGTCCATTATATGACTGAGCCTCAGTTTCTCCTTCTGTCCAGTGGAGATAACAACTCTTCTTTAGTACATGGGATAGTCACAGGGTCTTGCATTGTAATGGATGCACAATGAAAGTCAGTCTCGTCTCTTAGGAAGAATATATTTCAACAGGTGAATGAATTGGGGTGTAGACAGGGAACAGGTCCTCCCCAGCTCAGACAGCAAGACCCGAGATACCATATTCCCAGGCCACTGCTCCTGCTATCCCATGATCCCTTTCCATGTGCATCCTTGGGGATCCCTGTCTTCCTGGGGTCCCTGCCTTCTCAGGACTCACAACCCATTTGGGTGAATGATTAGCAGATGGATGAAAATTGAAAAGGTGAAAAAGAAACAGAATGAAAAATGTTCAAACATCAAGCAAAATTCAATTTTTTTCTGCTTCATTTTAGCCATTCTGATGGGTAATAGTGATATTACTTTGTGTTTTCTTTCTTTTTGTAATTAGCTATAACCTAAAGCACATGAATTTAAAATGGATTTTTACATATATTTACACTCATGCAACACTTCCCAGGTCAAGGCAGAACATTTCCAGCCGCGGGAGCCCCGAGGCCCCCTGTGTCCCTTCCAGCCAATACCCTTGCCCCCAACCAAAGAAATGGTGGCTTGATCCTGCCACCACAGACAAGTTTTGCCTTTTTTAGAACGTCATATGAAGGTAATCATGCCACATGTACTGACACTTAGCTTAGGTCATGGGCATTTTCCTGTGTTATTTAATATTCTCCAAAAGCAAACGGCCTCCTGGTACTCAGTTGTCCAAATGAGCTGTCACTGCGCAAACCAGTCCACGGGCATGAAATCAGTTTGCATCAATCTAACTCCTCTCGGTGGCCAGCCCTGGCATGTCTATGGTGAAAGACAAGGGCCCTCCCTTTGCAAGACTCCCAATCTAGTAAGAACAGAGTCAGAGCTTGTACAGAGGCACAAAAAAGGAGCACAAATCCAGCCCTGGCCAAACTGCCAAGCTTCTGGAGGGGGCAGAGGGGATCAGGATGGGTAGAAATTCCTCACCATCCACATGGCACTTGAGGCAGAGAAAGCTCCTTGACCAAAGCCCTTGGCATGGCAGTGTGTCTGGAGGAAGGCGGAAGGAGATCAGAGCTGGCCCTGAGCCGGTGGGATCTCGGATGAGAACCACTGGCCCAGGACTTATCACATTTAATCCTTCAACTCTTAAAGCACCCATGGGTAGCTACCTTTCTCCCATTTTCCTGGGACAGAAACACCAGGGGAAGGAACTTGCCTAAAGGCACAAGCTGGAGGGAAGGGCCAAGGCTGACCAGGGTCCCAGCTGGGATGCTGTCTGCAAAGTTGGAAATCGGTGACCTCAGCAGACACTTGCAGAAGAAAGAGGGTTAAACTGGGTTATGGACCCAGTGGCGGGGGTGGGATAAGGGGATCCTTTTCATCACTTGGCTGGGAAGGGAAAGGGGAAGGAAGCCCTGCAGGAGAGGATGGGTCCGTGGCTTGAAATAGAGAACAGCTTCTTCCCTCCGCTCACCCATGCCTGCTGTGTGGTGACCATGGAGACATGTGGATGCGGAGTTCTTCCTGTGCTGATTTCATCTCTGGACACTCCGTCCCTTCATAATGTGGAGGGAGTGACGGGACGCTGCTGAGTGTGGATCACTTGGCACATTGCCCAGAAGCGTGGAGAAAGGAGGGCTGTTCTCCCCGACAGCTGTCCTGAGAGGCAAGGGTGAGCCTCAGCTGGGCTGAGCAACGAGGACTGTGGCCTCGGACAAGATCTTCCTGCCTCTCCTGGCTCAGCCTTCCCTTCTATGCAATGGGAGGCCACTGGCAGATGCGATCCCCAAGGAGCTTCCCAGCTCCAGGCTCCTGGATTCTAGTGGGCAGACAGGGGGACAGATTCTATAACAGCCTCTGCTCGGAAGATGATGGGCTTCAAGCCCTGGAGATGGAACCATGAGGAGTTGGAGGCTGCCCACTTTTTTTTATTATTAGAGTAGTTGTAGGATTTCAGAAAGTACAGGGTTCCCATACATTCACCCACATTATTAACATTCTGCATAAGTGTAGTACTTTTGTTACGATTGATGAAATGTTATTATTATTATATTATTATTATATTCTTCTTAACTATAGTCCATGGTTTGCATTAGGGTTAACTCTATGTTGTACAGTTCTATTCTGCTACCAATTTTTGATCCCCTCCTGTGAGCCAGATACGTCACTTGCCTTATCTAATTGGGTCCTCACAATGACGCTGAGAGGAAGGGACAAACAACCTCATTTGACAGGGAAGAAAGCTGAGGCTCAGGGAGACGACTTGCCCAGGGTCTCATAGCTGGTAGGTGGTGCAGCTGGGATTTTAATTGAGGTCTGTCAGGCACTAAAACTGTATTCTTTCCACTGGAGGACTGATTGCTGGACACACACATATACACACACACACACACAAACGAGAAGAGAGCATTTCCTTCTCTTTCCTGATTTACCTCGAAACTGTAAAGTGCCATCCAAATGGGATTTTTTATCACTGGGGAGTGACGGATGGGAGACAGAGATGAAGCATGGCCTCCTTGCTAATTTATGTGGACAGAAGTGAAACTGTGAGCTGCTACTTCAAATTTGGTACATTAAACGAAAGGCAAGTCTTTCTTTCCAGCACTGCTGTTAACGCTATGGCTAAGTGGGGTTCCCGCTAAACCTGCTTTAATGACTAAGCCTAGCAGAGTTTATAATTGATGGTGGGATACATGTGGGGACTCCTGCAGTTATAAGTAGTTTGTTCTTTTGAACAGGTTAAATATTACCCTTCTAATTGTGCAAGCAGGATTACTTGCTGCCTTAGTGGAACCTCTCTACACTGGGAGGGAGGAAAGGGCTTGGGCTTTGGAGTGAAGCCCAGCTCCTCTAGTGTCTGACAGTGCTTTGTGGCCTTGGGTGAACTGCTTGGTGTCTCTGAGCCCTGGTTGCTTTCTGTGATTGGAGAGAAGACTCCAAGGTCCACAGGCTTGTTCGGAGGCTTTGACTGGCATGTTGGCCAACCACAAGGTGTGTCGTCTGGCATGGACAGCTGCTGCCTTCTCCAAGTCCAGGCAGCTCAGCCTCAGCCGGGAGAGGTTGGGATGTCCATAAAGTCTGGCAATGGGAAGCTGCCTCCACCGTCTACCAAATAACTGCTGTTCTCTCTGTACAGAGAAAGAGAAAGACCCCAATTACTGGCGAAACCAAGCTCAGCAGACCCTGAAAAATGCTCTGGAACTTCAGTATCTCAACACCAAAGTGGCCAAGAATGTCATCATGTTCCTAGGAGATGGTGAGGCCTGGGGGCCCGAGGGAGGGGCTGGGTGGGGTTACTTAGGTCGGACCCCGGGGAGCCAGGCCGAGGTGAAGGGAGCTGGGCTGGAGAGCCTGGGGGCCTGTGAAGGGAGGGGAGGCATGTTTCCGGGAGGGGGTGCAGGCTGTGGACCAAGAGGTCTGCTCTGCCAGAAGGTCCCCTGAGGGTCTGGGGAGGGAAGGGAGAGAGGGACTGCCCAGTCGCATTTATGGAGCACCTGTCGGTGCCCATGCCCAAGCCCACCTTGGCACTAGGGAGGTATAGGTGCCCTAGAAGGCTGAGGATCCCCCCCGCCACAGGGATGGGCGTCTCCACAGTGACGGCTGCCCGCATCCTCAAGGGGCAGCTTCACCGCAGCTCCGGGGAGGAGTCCAGGCTGGAGATGGACAAGTTCCCCTTCGTGGCCCTTTCCAAGGTGAGCCCCGGCCCCGAGCCCACCAGGCCCCAACCTCCCGCCTCTCAGCCTGGCAGCATGGAGGAGAGGGCAGGGGCGCTGGCATCCACTCCCCCAGGCTCCTGCCCACCGCAGCCCCCAGCAAGGCCTTCCATCCTCCTGGGTCCCAGTGGCTCTACTGTGAAATGAGAACAGCAGTAGCCACCTCCCGAGACTTTGTTAAAAGACTTTAGCTCCTTAATCTTAAAAATCATCGTATTGAAGCATAACATGCCTATAAAGAACTATGTGCAGCTGAATTTTCTCAAACTGAACATGAAAGCAGCCAGAGGGGCCCTTGACCCTGTCCAGCCACTAGCCCCTGCCCACCAAGAGAAGCCACCATCCCGACGTGACGCCTTGGACCACTGACGCCTGCTTCTGTGCTTTCGGCAAATGGGATTGTAGAGTAGAGCCTCTTTTGTGTCTGGCTTCTCACACTTGAATTAATCTGCTTTGTTGTGGGTGGTTTTAATCCATTCATTCTCCCCCAAGGCAGTGCAAAAAATTAATTAGATAACTGATGTAAAACATCTGAGTCATTGCACAATAAAGTTATTACTATTGGTGGTGATGGTGTGCAGGAAACACTCAAGACCCTCTGGGTCTGACCTCATGGCCCCACTCTGGGGACCTGACAGGGATCTAATGTGTTTGGAGACAGACAGTTCCAGGGTCTGAGAGGAGGGTGGTGGGCCGGGGCGGGGGGCACAGATGTCAGCACCAAACTCATTCATTCCCGCCCTCCCCTTGGCCATCCCCCCATCCCACATTCTGTTTCCCCCTCACTTTTCCTGTCCCCCATCCACCCTCTCCTTCAAGAATCCTTCCCCCCCTTCTCCAGGACTCACCTGCCCCCTCCCCCTCACTGGCTCCTGCAGTGAGCCCCCAGACCCAGCCAGAGGCCTCAGCTGACCCAGCCTGACTCCCAACTCCTCTGCCAAACACTTGTCTCTGTGGCTGCCAGTGCATGGGGAGCTGGGACAGGAAGCTGGCAGCTAGGGGTGCCTGGGCAAGGCGCAGCCAAGGCTGCAGGGGCCACTCCACCTTCCTTGTACCCTGGTCTCCTTGAGCGTGCCTGGGGGTGGGTGGGCCTTTCCTGACCCCCTTTTCCCACCCGCAGACATACAACACCAATGCCCAGGTCCCTGACAGCGCGGGCACTGCCACCGCCTACCTGTGTGGGGTGAAGGCCAACGAGGGCACCGTCGGGGTGAGCGCAGCGACCGAGCGCTCTCAGTGCAATACCACGAAGGGCAACGAGGTCACCTCCATCCTGCACTGGGCCAAGGAGGCTGGTAAGGGAAGCAGCGGGGACTGGGGCCTCCATCCTCCCGGCCGAGCACTGGGGAGCAGGTAGCAAAAGGTGCTCTCCAGGCCTCCCCAGCTCTGAGGTTCTGGGAGCCTGGAACATTCGTGGAATCCCTGGCATGATAGGGAAGGCAGGTGGTTTAGGGGGTCCCAGCTCTGCCGTTTACTAGCAGAGAGACCCCAGGCAGGCAACCTCATTCCCCTGAGTCTGTTCATTTGACTATCAAGGGGGCTTGAAAATGTAGCCCCCTCCTAGCTGGGTGTGAAGAGGGAATAAGATGATGCATCTAAAGTACCTGGCCCAGTGTCAGCCCCATGGGGCTTCAATAAATGTCTATCCCTTCTTCCTCCTTCCTTGGAATTGGAGGGACATGGCCCCTAGAATCAGGGTACAAGGCAGACTGACCCAGATGCCAGAACTACACCCCACCTGAACCCCTTGGGATGGGTCCTGTGGGTCAGGATTGTGGGGGGCTTCCTGGAGGAGTGGGTTCTTTGGGGTCCTTGATGGGGGTTGAGTCCAGCCCAGGTGTTCATAGCCCCAGGGCTATGGGGAGGCCAGGAGAGTTACGAGGCAAAGCATCAGAGCTGCCAAGATACTGTGGGATCCCCCCTCCCCCCATCCCCACTGGAAGGGAAACCAAGGCCTCAGCCATCTGTGGATCTGGAGGGAGGCTGGGGGTGCGGGGAGGGAAGGGCAGTATGGACACCGCATTTCCAGATGATGCCCACCCCTCCTTCCTGTACCGCAGGCAAATCTGTGGGCATCGTGACGACCACGCGAGTGAACCACGCCACTCCCAGCGCTGCCTACGCCCACTGTGCCGACCGGGACTGGTACTCGGACAACGAGATGCCCCCGGAGGCTCTGAGCCAGGGCTGCAAGGATATTGCCTACCAGCTCATGCACAACATCAGGGACATTGAGGTGAGGGCAAGGCAAGTGGGGCCCCTGGTGGGTGAGAGCCTTGGGCCAGGGCTGGCCCCCGAAAAGCAGCGTGACCTGGCTCCCTGCACACCTGGAAGGGCTCCTAGCCCATTAGTGGATGTGCAATTGGGGCGGAGAGCACTGGAGGATTTCACTGGTGTAACCACCAACTCACCCCAAGAACCTGGCACCTGGGGATTATGCCATAAATTGGGACCTGGCACTGCACTCCCCCTAACATGGGAGGTGTGTATGGGGGTACAGTTGCAGTCTGAGATGACACAGTTATACCTGCACCGACCAGGCCTGTGTCCCACACGCTCGCCAGCAGGCAGACGCACACAGCCCGGAGGCTGTGTTTGCCGTGGCTAGTGTGAGCTGCCAGCTGAAACGTCCGTGGGTTGGAATCCTGGCCCTGCCACTTGCCAGCTCTGTGACCTTGGGTCAGTTACCTAAACTCTCTGAGCTTCCATTGTCCCCCTGTGACATGCACTCAGCTCATAAGCCGGTTGTAAGAGCTACACACAGTAAGTTCTGCAGAGAGCAGTAGCACCAAGCCTGACACTTGTGCCTGAGCCCTCTGTCCCTGCCCGGAAACCCGCAGGGACATGCTGGGTGGTCCCAGTGCTGTGTCCCCCCAGGCGCCGTCCAGCCATTGCCCAGGCGGGTGCCTGCTCTGTTCTTAAATGAGAACTTGTTCCTCTTTCAGACTCTTGGGACCCACTGCAGGAGATGAGGGATGAAGGGGGAAAGGGGATTTTGACCCCCTGGGTCTGGAAAAGGGAGTTTGATGAGACTCAGAGAAAGCGCCCAGGTCCCAGGTACCCCTCACCTGTCTTTCTCCTGACAATCAGGCAAATTCACTGGCTCCCAGACCTGTCCTCTGACCCCCCCCACCCACTGTACCCCCCACCCAATTTTGAGTGCCACTGCGTCTTCTTCCATGCAAGGGATCAAGCACCCCCTTTCAGAACAAAGAGTCCTGTCGGCCCCTCTTAGTGAGTGGACTTTGAGGCAAAGCCACCCCATCCTGATTTTGCTTTCCATCCAACGTGACCGGGCAAGTCTTTCCCTCTCGGAGCCTCAGTTTCCCCACCTGTGCAACAAGAACCGAGAGCCCCACCTGCCTCCTCCTGGGGCCACCGGAGGCAGAGATGAGGTCGTGGACGTGCAAACATTTGTTGTACAAGCACAGTGTAATTATAGGGCTGCTCTTCACAGAGATTTGGCAGGAACAGCCTGGGATGGGGGCAGGAGCTTGAGGGAAAACCGAAGAGAGGGAAGCAGGAATTCCCAGCTGGGGGCAGGGGTGGTCCTCTGGGCTGCTGGGGGCACACTCTCTGCACACAGGGGTGTGTGAAGGAGGAGTGTGGGTGTGAGAACCTCCTCCCCTTCTCCCTTTCCTCTCTCATCTTCCTCCTTTCTGTCCCGATCCCACGTCCCCCTTGCACCCCACTACCCCAAAAGCCCCTGAGTCCCCAGGCTGTACATGAAACAAAAATCCTGGTATCCACCCTGAAAATAAATACCTTTTGCTAAAAAAGAAAAAAAAAAAGACACAAACCCAAACCCCAAAGCCAAACAGCAAGTCTGTTATTTGGGAGTTTAATGAGCCTGTGTGAAGTCCCTGCTGGGTTGGAAACCATGAGGCTCCAGGCAAGAAGATTGGGGGCTTCATTTTCCACCCTGACAATGCCAAGGGGTCAGGTTCTGTGGGAACGGCAGGCGAGGGGGAAGGGGCCAGCCACCAGGCCGAGCTGGGAGTGAGGAGCCTGCCTCCCCGGAAACACTTTTATTTTCATCCCTTCTGGCAGTGAGAATACCCACCACTGCGGGTCACCTCGTAGGTGCCGGGGACTGGGCTGGATTACTGGGTTCCTTCCCAGGCCAGTCCAGCAGATAGAAGTTATCCACCTTGTCGATAAGAAAACCAAAGCTCAGGGAGGTGACGTGACAGGCCCTGGGTCAGTAAGTCCAGAGGCAGGATTCAAACTCAAGTCTGACTCCCCAACTTTCCAGAACCCTGTGAGCGGGTGGTCCTAGGGTGTTGTCCCCATCTCCAGTCTCGGCCTGGTTCCTGGCTCCCTCTCCACCCTGGATTCTGAAGGTAGAGAAGGGGCCTGCAAAACACTAGGCCTGGGGACAGTGGATCCAGGGCCTGGGCCGGAGCCCACGGTGACAGGAGGACACTGGTGTGGTGGCCGTTGTGGGCTGCGGCTGTTTTGCTCTTGGCCCCCATTTTAAAAATAGTCAGGACTTCAAACCTGGGCTCCCAAGGAAAACAAATAATCCTGCGTCGTCCGCCCGCGCATGCCAGCCGGGGTGGGTAAAATTAGCCTGGCAGCGATGACACAGACAGTGAGTCCCGGCCCCACTGTTTGTCCTGGCTGCGGTGGGCTGGCTCCCTGCTGGGCTGCCCCGGGAGTGCTCGGCTGGGGCCCTCGCCTGCAGGTAGCTGGCTTCTCATTTTGGGGAGAGGAGGCTCTCGGTCGCCCTGTCCTCGGCACCGCAGTCACAGCAGACTCTGCACCAGGGTCCCAGCAGCCCCGGGTCCAGATTACTGGCTGTGTGACCCAGGGGAGAAGAAATCACCTTTCTGTGCCTATTTCTTTATTTGGGAAATGAGATGGCACCAATTCCCTCGCAGGCTTGGATAATGTTTCCTAAGTGCCTGACATGCAGGGAGCACTCCGTAAATGGTCCTATTAAAAAAGCAGGAGTTACGTGTCAGGCTTCTGGATAACCGGTTAAGGTAGGTCATCATGAGCTCCCAAAAAACAGTCCCAATAGACCCATGATTCTGTCTTCTGATAAGAAAGAAGTTAGTTTTTCTTCCCGAAGCTGGAAAAGCAGAGCATCAGGGCAGAGAGGTCTGAACCCAGGACTCTCCAACTCCGTGCCCAGGAGCTCCGGGCATCCAGCTGTCCAGGCAGAGCCACTGGGGTGCCAGGGTATACTAGGGCTTCTCTCTCCTTTAGGTGATCATGGGCGGCGGCCGGAAGTACATGTTCCCCAAGAATAGAACCGATGTGGAGCATGAGACGGACGAGAAGGCCAGAGGCACGAGGCTAGATGGCCTGAACCTCGTTGACATCTGGAAAAGCTTCAAGCCAAGATACAAGGTAGCCATGCAGGGAGCGGGGGCTGCTGAGCAGCCTGTGCCAGGGCTGGGGCTGGGTGACCACCCTCTAAATCTGTTTTTCCATCTGTAAAATGGGTATTATAATTCTTACCCCAGAGGGTTTTCGTAGGCCTGAAATGGGCTAACAGATATAGGAATGGTTCATAGTGGGTGATCAATCAATTCCCTCCTTTGGGAACTGAGCCCCAGAGTAACGAGGAAGGTAAGCCGGGGAAAACCTGGGTAGCTGCTGTGTGCAGGGAGAAGCCCAAGCAAGCACAGTGAAGGCTCCAAACAGGAAGATGGAGAAACAGTTGCTGGGGGGGTGTGGGACGGATGGGGACCTGCAGTAGGTGGAGGATTTTACAGGCAGAGGAGGCAGGGAGGAGGGCACAGCTGGCCAGAGAGTGTGGTAGCACAGACCTGAGGGGGAGGCTGGAGCTCTGGGAGTGGCCCCTGGCTCTGACTCCGTGGAGAGCTCTCTGGCCCTTTAAATCTGTGGCTGCCAGACCTGGGGCAGCTGAGGTCTGAAAATGACCATGGTCAGGGCTGAAGACAGTGGGGAGCAGCCTGGCAGCCACTTTGATGTCATCCTATGTTTGGGTTCTGAGGTTCCAGGACTAGTCCCCCGGGAGGCCACGCAGGATGGGGCTGGGCTGAAAGTGCCATGGGGGAAGGCGGGGAAGGCGGCCCCCATGGGGCAGAGGGTGACTGAGCCACTTTGAACCCTTCCCATTCCTCCTGAGTCAGCTCCCCTCACGGGGAGCCCCAGCCCAGCCTCGGCCTTGGTTAGTCTACATGGAAAATGGGACCAGAGCTTCATCCTTCTTGCCCAGGCAAAGTGCTTTCCCTGGAGCTCAGTCTAGATGGCAGGAGGGAGAGACGGGGCCCACCCCCTGCCTGGGCCTGGGCACCACAGGTCCTGGATAGGCCAGGCATTCCTAGAAAACTGCCGTTAAGAGCGGGTTCTCGATTCCGGACATCTTCACCACTGAGAAGCTATGTCATCTGTGAGCCTCAGAGTCCTCATCTGTAAAATGGGATTTTCTTGAGGGAAGCACAGTAGGTCTTTAGGGGGAGGGATGTTAAATGACTGAAGGAACACATAAATGCCTTCCTCCCCCTCCCCCAAATCCTCACGCATGCTAACACAGGCCCTTCCTCCTAGCACTCTCACTACGTCTGGAACCGCACTGAACTCCTGAACCTCGACCCCCGCATGGTGGACTACCTCTTGGGTGAGTGGAGGGGGGTGGATGCCCTGTGGCCAGGGTTGAGTCCAGCAGCAGGGGCAAGGCCCCAGTGTGCCTCACTCCCCGCAACTCAGGGGCCTCTGTCCTCAGACTCCAGGACCTGGGAGGGGTGAGGAAGTGGGTTCTGGTTCATGGAATTAGCCTGAAATCTGCTGGCTGTGCAGTCCCGTTGGGCAGAAGGGGAAATAAGCTCAGAGAGGGCGAACAACGTGTGACATGTCACACAGCTGATTAGAATTATGTCCCAGGTGAGTGGGAACCCTGCTGGGAGCTCAAACCTGAACAGGTCCTGGGCTGTGGAGCAGGGGACAGAAGTCCATTCTACTGGGTAGCCAAAGGGAGACGCCACCATGCTGTCTGCTGGTCCTGCCTGGGGATTACCCTCCCTCCCCAGGGAGTGCATAACGGGCAGGGGGCCTAAGGACAGCACCAGGCTTGGTGGAACAAGGCCCCAGGGCTGGGGGCAAGCAGGCTGGGCCTTGGCACCACCATGCAGACATCCGGGTCTTTTTCCCATTGCGGGTCTTTTTCCCATTGAGTACGTGATGGCAAAATCTTCTGCAAACATTACATAAGCTGCCAAGCTCCCAGTCCTGGGTGAGACCTAGGAGATAATGGGCTCTGAGCTGGGTGCCTGGAAGGTCCTCCAGACACACACACACAGCCTTCTGCTTGCCTGGGTCACATGGCAACCCCCACACCCCACCTGGGCTGCGTAGAGTGGTGCATGCACCTGGGCGTGTAGTTTAACTTCCACTCATGGGCCTTGGAGCCACAGTGAGTTGAAATCCCAGCTCTACCACCTATGAGCTCTGTGGCCTTGGGCAAGTGATTTCTGTCGAGTGTGGATAATAACAGAGTTGCCACAAAATTAAATGAGCTCATGCCTTGATACGTTACCTAATGCTGCGTGACCAATTCCCCCATGCTTAGTGGTTTAAAACAAGAGTCAACGTGTATTACCTCACACAATTTCTTTGGGTCAGGGATTGGGGGCAGCTTAGCCGGGCAGCTATGACTTGGTTTCTCACATGGTTGTGGCCACCTGAAGGCTTGCCTGGGGCTGGGGGCTCCCCTCACAGGACCAGCAAGCTGGTCTGGCTGTCAGCAGGAGGCCTCAGTTCCTCCCCAGGTGGATTTCTCCAGAGAGCGCTTGAGTGTCCTCACAACATGGCGACCGACTTTCCCCAGATGTGCAAGAGTGTGCAAGGTGGGAGCCACTGTGTCTTCTGCCCTGGCCTTGGAAGTCACAACACCATCTTTTCCACAGTAGTCTATTGGTTACACAGGTTAGCTTTCAGAGAGTCTCCACACGTGGAACCCGGGACACAGGCAAGGAATGGGTCCCTCTCCTTATTTCAAGCTCAGCAAGCAGAAGGGACGGTGATCGCAAACTCTCTGCTGATTAATTGCACAGGACACTGTGCCCATCAAGCCTGGTGTGTAAACAGGCGCACACACGAGCTACCCCACCGAGTCCAGGCCACGCTCCTCAGCCTTAGGGCCATGGTGCCATGGAGGACCCTCCAGGCTGGGGAGAGGCAGAGGGTTTGATCCCAGATCTTCTACTTACCAGCCAAAACTGCAAATTCCTGGAGCCCTGAGTCTCCTCCTCTGTCAAGTGGACATGGGGTCACCCTCTAAGTGGTGGTCATGTGATTGGAGGGGGCAGTGTTTCCTAAGTACCTGGCATAATCCTAGGCCCACGGGGCCATCCATATGAGGTTCCTCCCCTCTTACCACACTCTACCCCCAGGTTGGGTGAGAGGAACCTGTGTTCCTTGTGACACCTCAGCTTCTGCTGTTCTGGTTTGGTAAAGCTGCTGGAATGCAATATACCAGAAACGTGTTGGCTTTTAACAATGGGGATTTATTAAGTTACAAGATAAAATTCCTAAGGCCATGAAAATGTCCAAATTAAGGCATCAACAAGCAGATACCTTCTCTGAAGCGAGGCTGCTGGCATCCGGGGCTCCTCTGTCAGCTAGCAAGGTACATGGCAGCGTCTGCTTGTCCTTTGCTCCCAGGTTTTGTTGCTTCCAGCTTCTGGCTTCAGTGGCTCTTTCAGCTTCTGTGGGGCTTTTTGACCTTCTCTGAATTTCATGCGTATGTGTTTTAGCCTCTTCTAAAGGACTGCAGTAAGAGGATTAAGACCCACTTTGAATGGGGTGGGTCACATCTCAATTGAAACAACCTAATCAAAATGTCCCACCCACAATAGGTCTGCACCCACAGGGATGGATTAAAAGAACAAGGCCTCTTCTGGGTACATGTAACCTCTAACTACCACTGGGTTCTTACCGTCCACACCCCCCTTGTGTCCTCCTCAGGTCTCTTTGAGCCGGGGGACCTACAATACGAGCTGAGCAGGAACAGCGTGACTGACCCATCACTCTCTGAGATGGTGGAGGTGGCTCTCAGGATCCTGAAGAAAAACCCCAAAGGCTTCTTCTTGCTGGTGGAAGGTAGGAGCCTGGGGCCAGAGCTTCTTTTTCAGATTGGACATGGTGAGGGCGGGGTTCCCTGGCGCTGTCAGGAGGCCCTAGAGTAAGACCCAAGTTCTTATCCTGGTGCCACCATGCGTTGGCTGTGTGACCTTCACTTGTATATATGAGGATAAAAATTGTATTCCTCCTAGAGGGCTGTGAGCATCCATTGCATTTAGAGACACAAAGTCCTTTGGAACAGGCCCAGCAGAGAACAAATGCTCAGTGTTTCTATTATCTTCATCATCATCATTACTATACAATAATACAATTGTGTTAATTGTTATATAATAGCTAAGTTAATAACAATAGGAAGTAAGAGGAAGCAATGAAGATTCCAGAATCTTCCAAAGTCCTAACAGCCCTCATTCTCCACGGTTCCTGACGTTGCCTCGCCGGGATCCCCACGTAACACACACTCTCACCCCCACACACTCAGACATGTGTGGCCACACTTGCACATGCGCTGTCTCCCACACGTACACACACGAGTCCCTCCGCCCTCCAGAGGCCGGTGGCCGCCAGCCTGGCTCGGCTGCTTTCTTGCCAAACCCCGGGGTTCCCACTCAAGCATGGCGGTCTCGGCCTGGCTCTCAACAGGGCTCTGACGCTGAGGAACCAGCCAGGAGCCAGTGGTGGTAAGCAGGGCTCCCCTGGGAACAGTTGTCTTTGTGAGCAGAGCCAGAGCTGGGCCAGCTGCTCCCGGAGCCACAACAAAGGAAGAACCCACCCCGTCACCCTGTCAGGCCAGAGCGGTGGGGGCACAGGCTGGAGGGAAGAGAAGGCGTCCGGGTGCCTGGGCTCAGCGGCCCTTGGAATTGGTAGTGTCCACCCAGGCAGCCTCAGGTCACACAGCACCTAGCCACTATGCCAGGCATGAAGCCAGGCCTCCTGTGTGCCTGGGGAGGGAGGCGGGATGGGGTTCAGGTTCAGCTGGCCCCATGGAGCTTCCCACAGACACTGCCCAGGTACCAGGGGTTTCCACCACCCTTTAGGCCTGAGAAGCTCCCGTGCTTTACTCTTACAGATGGGGTGCTTGTGGTGGAAAGAGGGATGAGGGGCCCTTTTAGAGTGTGTCACACCTGAATGCAAACCCCAGCAAATCCCACCTTGAGCACTTGACTTCCCCACTCCAGACCTCAATTTGTCCATTAGTAAAGCAGGGCTGATCATAGCCATCTCTGTTCAGGGTCGTCGTGAAGGGGGAATAAAACCAGCTTATTGTGCCACGCTCATGGCAGGCACCCGGGCATGCACCCCTGCTCCCCATCCTGCCCCTGTGAAGCTCTTAAGCCTCAAGCAGTGGAAGGAACAGTGCAGGAAGCAGCATGCGGCGGTGGAAAGAGCACAAACTTTGCAGTCAGATGGAGCTGCTTAAAAGCAGATCTTGGCTTTGCACTTTCCTTATGCCTGACTTTAATCAAGTGACTCCCCCTCTCTAAGCCTCTGTGGGGGTTGAATGGCTGCAGAGTGGCATGTGGTAGGTTCCGGGTAAAGGTTATGGCCCTTCCCTACCCTATCGGAGGAAAGGTTAATCCGGCAGTCACATGGTGGGAGCTTGGGGGTGCAGAGTTTTCTCCTCCCCCCTCACTCAAGGCCTTTGCCCTGGTGTCTCCAGGAGGCAGGATTGACCACGGGCACCATGAGGGCAAAGCCCAGCAGGCCCTGCACGAGGTGGTGGAGATGGATCAGGCAATAGGGCTGGCGGGCAGCATGACCTCTCTGGATGACACGCTCACCGTGGTCACTGCTGACCACTCCCATGTCTTCACCTTCGGTGGCTACACACCTCGTGGCAACTCTATCTTTGGTAGGTGGGCACTCTCAGGGTCTCCTGTCTGCCTGTCTGGGAGCGGGAGTGGCATGGGGGAAAGCCAGCAAGCCCTGGGCCTGGCACCTGGTGGGGACTCAGGGGTAACTGGGCAGAGAGCGACAGGATGAGAGATGGAGTGGATGGAGAAAAGGGAAGGGTGGGTGGGTGGATGGATGGATGGGAAGGAGGGAGGGAGGGAGGGTAGGTGGGAAGATATGGGCATAGAGAGAACTCGAGGGTGGTTGGTTGAAAGTAAATAAGCATTTGGAAGGTGGCTTCATGGAGGTGGTTTGGGACCCTTCAAAGTGGCTCCTGGGGGTTGCCAAGCCCCCGAGGCGACCAGCTGGGGGCTGGGGGCTGCACACCTAGTGCTCCAGCCTGACCCCAGGGCCACCCCCTCCCTGTGCAGGTCTGGCCCCTGGGGTGAGCGACGTGGACAAGAAGCCCTACACGGCCATCCTGTACGGCAACGGGCCTGGCTACAAGGTGGTGGGCGGCGAGCGCGAGAACATCTCTGTGGTGGACTTTGGTGAGGCTGCCAAAACCCCGGCCTGGGAGGGGACGGGGCCCTCCTCTGGGATGGGCTTGGGAGCAGAGCATAGGCTTGTGGTCAAAGTTGGAGATCTCGGAATAGCTGGGACTAGAGTCAGAACAATCTCCATTTAAATCCCATTCTACAGTTTAGCAGCTGCGTGATGTTGGGCGTGTAACTTCACCTTTATCAGCTTCTCCCCCAGTTGTCAGAATGTGGTGAACTTAGTGTGGTGCGCTATCATTTCTTCTAGATGTTTAGAAACTCCCCCATTTGTTCATCCAATTCCATACCACTAAATGTTCATTATTGTTCTGGACACCCCCATTTGTTCCTGGGGGTCCGACCATGGTGAGATGAAAACCCCACATCCTCAGGTGACTCTTCTCTGCTCATATAAACCTCCTGGATGAGGTTTATTTCTTTCGGGGATTGAGACTACAGGCTTCTATTCAGAATAGGCTCAGTTTCAAATCCCACAGCTTTGGGCAAAATGACTTTCAGCCCTGAGCCCCTATTTCCTCTTCTCTAAAATGGGGGCACGTGAACCAGTCCGGGAAGGGAGCCAAGAAGCTGCACCCATAGTGCCAGATCCCTGGCAGGCTCACGGCAAGTGTTTCTTCTGGTCCACAGCTCACAACAACTACCAGGCCCAGTCGGCGGTGCCCCTGCGCTACGAGACCCACGGCGGGGAGGACGTGGCGGTCTTCGCCAAGGGCCCCATGGCACATCTGCTGCACGGTGTCCACGAGCAGAACTATATCCCCCACGTGATGGCTTACGCGGCCTGCATCGGCGCCAACCACGACCACTGTGCCTCGGCCAGCTCAGCAGGCAGCCCCGCTCCAGGCTCCCTGCTGCTCCTGCTGGCCCTGCTTCCCCTGCACATCCTGTTCTGAGGGCCCGGGGCTCAGGCACCCACGAGCCTGTGACAGATGGGCCGGTGCTGCCCACCTGCCCGGCAGCCTACACCTCAGGGGCGGGAAGGCAGAGCCCCCCACAGCCTCCACAGCTGCCAGAAAGGGGACCCAGGAAACCAAAGTCTGCCACCCGCTGTGATCCACTCTGGCATCATCTGCTGAGGCCAGACCAGTTCCTGGCCTCCGCCCTCTGCTCCTTCCCCACTGCCCCTTCAGCCAGGGTAGGTTCCTCTCGGGTAGGCAGAGTGCACAGACTGCAGAAGTTCTCAAAGCATCTATCTTATTTTTCTAGCAAACCTACTTCCCTAGACCTCTAGAGGCCCTGGAGCCTCCACAGAACATTCTGGATCCGACCCTCTCACCCTCATCTCCTTCCCTCTGGAGCCCACCCCCAAGCCTAGTGCTCCCTACAAAGAACATCTCTCCTCGGGCTGCGGGTTCTCTCACTCGCTCATTCCGAGGCTCCCCAGGGCTCCCAGGGCCATCAACTCCTGGGAATGGGCGCCCAGCCCCAGGGGGCCCGGATCAGGAGGAGCAGGCCTGGTGGGGCCTGCATTTCCCAGCTCCAAGCACGCAAGCCCCCTCCTCCCTAAGCAACTCCTGTTTGGAATGGGAAAAATTGTCTCTTTTGGGTGTTGGTTAAAAGGGAACACAAAACAATGAAATAAAACTTTCCAAATATTTCTGAGGACAGAGCTGAATCTTTGTGGTCACTGAAGAAGAGACTGGAATAAACTCATTTCTCTGGGAAAACTGGACTGGGGGTGGAGTGTGTAGAGAGGAAGTGTTATCCTGGCCTGGGGGACTGTGGACAATCACTTTGGGTCTCCCTGTCTCAGTTTTCTTATCCATAAAGTGGAACACAGCCCACTCCTGGGTTGTGTGAAGATTAAGTAGGGGCCTATATGCTAAGCTCTGTGCTTGAGGATTTATACAGATTCCTTTCATTTAAGCCTCTCTAGGGAGTAAGTCCTCATCATCCATGTTTACGTTTATAGAGATGATGTGATGGCCCAAGTTCCCCCTGATTTATAAATTGTGGAGCTGGGATTTGAATCCAGGTGTGTCCTATTCCGGGGCTCAAGCACTTAACTCCTTGGTTTATAAAGCGTTTCCAACCTCCTGCCAACTAGATTCTGAGACAGACAATACTGATACCACAGACCAGTTCACTGTGACCTTGGAAGGATTAGAAACCATAATCTGAAGTGGGAGATCCTTCAGGAATGGAAATGCAACTCAACTGAACATTTCTCTCTGAGCTTCCTAGCAGTCCTGGCAAAAAGGGAAGTACAGCCAAGCTAATATTGGGATTAAAAAATTACAGTGCATGCAAACATTCTGGCTAGGACCAAGAGTCCCCTCATCTTGGACTCGACTATGCGGGGTTTCCCAGGTGTCGTTCTCATACCACCTTCACAGTTTTTGCCATATGTCTGTACTGCAATTTCCTGAACATTTTTCTTTAAATGCACATCTTTAAGCAGCCAACTTTCAAAAGCTTGTTAGTACCACCTGAATCAACTTACACAACTTAGAGGTGTGCAAACTATACTTGTGGCACAGGTTGGGTTTCCCCAGAGGCAGATCCCAAGACACTGATTTGAGTGCAAGTGGTTTTTTTTATGAGACAATCGCAGAAAGCATGAGTGGCGAGAGGCAACAAAGCTGATGGATGCATTAAGCAGCTTACCATTGTGGGCAGCTGGGGCTCGGTCCTATGACGCAGTTCTGGGATACAGTGTAGAAGACTCACCTCACAGTTATCCCACCCCAAGGGGCGAGGGAGCTGGGGTATTCTCCAAATCTTGTCCCTGGTTGGCCAAGGGCTGCTCTTAGGGAAACTGCACTTGGTGCTTGCAGCCCACCTCTCAGGCACGTGCTAGAACAGCAAATGTTCAAAGGATACAAACCGGGCACCTACAGCAGCTGCTAAACTTTGGGATTCACTGATGGGGTTAAAGTTATGAGCTGTGAATCAGAGACACGGGGGTTCAAATCTCTGCCCCATCACTTTCTTAGTTCTGTGAACCATTGGGCAAGTTATTTAACCTCTGACCCCCCTCTGCACTTGTAGAGGACCTGGCAGTGTCCAGCATGTAGTGAGGGCTTGGAGTCCCATTAGGGACAAGGAGCTCTTCCTGCCTGATTCCTGGCCGTGGGGCATGTTTCATCCATAGTAGCATCCACTTCTCTGGACAGTCTAACCCATGCCTCCCTCACCCAGGCTGTGCTCCTTGCTCCGAATCCCCGGCTCACACAGCACCCTTTGTTGTAACTGGTCAAGTGCTCTGAACCCTAATCCAAGCCAGGTGTGGAGGTGGAGGTCCCTAGCACAAGGGACACCTTGTCAGAGAGGAGGGACAAGGGTGAACTGACAAATCCTCTTCCATTCGCTGAGATAATCCTGCCTGCAGTTACAGAGAAATCCAGAAATCTCAATAACAACACAATAGAAGTTGATTTCTGTATCAAACATCGATCCAATGGCGGTGCTCCCAATCAGGTGATGTGGGGACCCTGGGGCTCTGCCCTCCCCCTTAGCTCTGGATGTCCTTTCTGTCTGGCCTGCACATCGATGAAGGGAGGGGAAACAGTGGAGGAGGTACCCCGACTTTTTAACCCCTTCTTCCTGAAAATGACTTCACTTCTACTCACATTCCATTGATGAGAACTAGTCACATGGTCCTACTTAGATGCAAAGGAGGCTGGGAATTATAGTCTTCAGTTGGGCAGCTGTTTCCCACTATCTCTACAGCAGGGCTTTTCAACCTTGGGGCTACTGACATTTTGGATTGGATAATTCTCTGTGGTGGGGCACTGTCCCGTGTACTGTAGGATATTTAGCAGCATCCATGGCCCCTCCCCACTAGACACCACCAGCTCCCAACCATGCACAGTTGTGACATAAATGTCTCCACATGTTCCCCTGGGACAAAATCACACTGCCCCCAACTGGTTGAGAACCTCTGCTCTGTAGTAAGAAAGGGGCATGGGAAGCTTGGGTGGTCACCTGGCCCTCAAACTCACATGCTCCCAGACATCACAGAGCATTTTCAACAGTGTTTTTAAAAAGTTCACATAAGATCTGGGTTTTGGGCATTTTTGAAAAACTGGAAGATCTAACTGGCAACGGTGGCCTTCACATTTCCACAAGGCAACGGTCCATTTGAGCTGAGAGCTGGTTGCCCTTTGGAGGCTCTCCTGTTTGTCACAGCCCCAAGTACTCCCCATAGTCTTACAAGAAGCCCCTTCAGACATATTTCTCACCTGTCTGGTCATGGTGGGACTTAGCTGTGACCCCTGCCTTACCATGTGCCACTCCCTGTGCCAGGCTTGGGGGATGGAACAGCAAGCAAGCCTGAGGCTCTGCCCTCAAGTTGAGCAGAGACCACGAGAGACAGTCCTACTGCAATGGGGAAGCAAGGAGCTGTGTGGGCAGGGAAGGGGCACTTAACGCAGCTGGGGCGCAAGTAAGGAGGGGATGGCGCACAGAGGTGGGCAAGACAATGAGTGAGCTGATGCTTAGCAAGGGGAGGGAGACGTACAGCAGGGCACAAGGAGACAGAGGGGGATTCAGAAGGGTATATTGTGGGGAGAGATGAGCTTGAAGAAGTGGAGAGGAGGGCCCTGAAGCCATTCCAAGAAGCTGGAAGGTGACAATGAAGGCCCTGGGGAGCCATGGGGGGTTCTGGAGCTGGGGAGTGGCATCAATTTTGAAAGCTCATGCTAGTAGCCATTTTCAAGGGCGGCTGTAAGAATTGGAGGCTGGGAGACCAGGAAGAAGGCTCCTGCAATGGACCAGGCGGGAAAGCTGGGGCCAGGGAGAAGGGAGGAGGGAACAAGCCACACATGTGTGACTGAGTCCTGCTCCAGTTTGTTGAGAAGAACGCTGGACCAGCATGTGAATGGACAGATCTTCAGCAAATAGACTGCTCTGAAATTGAGGGCAGGAAGGAGTCGGATACCTACTATGTGCTATACGCCCTACTAAGCACAGGGGAGATGGCAGTGAAGTTGCCACCTTGGGGGCACAGTCTCATGTTTTGCCCGACGGAACCCTCCCACCGTCCTATCAGAGGGCGGCATCACCCTCATCTCAGAGACAGGAAAGTTGAGGTTCAACAGGGCAGTGACCTGCCCCAGGTCCCATGGCTGGTGAATGACAGCTGGATTTTGAACCCGAGTTCTCCCCACCACCTCCGGGACACTAATCTCTCCAAGGAAAACAATCCGTGCCCCCTCGGCCACAGAACCGCACCCCACCCCCACCCCCGAAGCCCCCCGGTGAGGTTGGTGAGGGCCCTGAGACAGCGGAGTTTATAATTAGCCCTGGTGGCCAAGCCGAAGACCTCCCACCGAGATCTAGCACCGCCGACGACCTGGGGGGACCCGGGATTCGGTTCTCGGAACAGGACTTGGGCGCGCGGCTTCCTTCCGCGGGGCCGCGCCCCTCAGCCGTCAGTGCCAGCCGCGGGGGGCCGGGGTGGTGGGGCTGGTGTCCCCCGGCGGGGCCCGGCGGCGACCAGCCACCGCCCCTCTCCCTCCGGACCGTCGGGGCCAAGGGTCGGAGCTCGCGGCAGCGATGGACGCACTGGCGGCCGCCGCGGGTCCTCGGCGCATCGTAACGCACGTTAGCGCGTTTATCCTCCCGGCCGCCCTCGGGGCGCAGGGACTGTTGTCGCCCCCATTTTACAGATGAAGGAACGCAAGCCGGGAAAACGCGCCCCCTCGGCCGGCTCCTCCCCCGCGCACTCCTCCCCGGGTGAGTGCGGGCGCCGGGCCTGCGGGGCGAGCGGGGGCTCCGTACCCCCCAGCCACCCTTTCGCCCCGCGTTCCGGAACAGGTTCTGGACTCCGCGGGGCCCGGCTCCTCACTGCCCCTGTGGACGGGATCGTTGGTCCGGAAGCCACAGCTCCTGTCTGGCGCTGGGGGATGCGCTGGGGGATGGGCTGGGAGATGGGCTGAGGGTGGGGGCGAAGGTCAGGGGGTGGGATGGAAAGAGCAGGAAAGAGGAATTGGGAATTTAATTCTGTGAAAGTTGCACGTTGGGGTGGAGGGGTCAGCGGCTGGGGATCCTGCTTTCTTGGCTTGGAAATGGGGAAGGGGGTCCTGGGGCTGTGCCTTGTCCTGGTGGAGGTGGCTAGTGGCCTCCAGCAGAGCCCCTGCCTCCTCCGGGGTGGCTACAGGCAGCCGGGTCTCCTGGTCAGCCTGGGATTGAACTCTCTGGCAGAGGGTCCTGTAATCAGCCTCCTTCCCCTCAAGGCCCCCCCGTCTGGGAAAAATGGCAGCTCCGAGGGCATTGGGCTGGGTCTGCTGGGGCAGAATGGTGTGGGGGCAGGGGGGAGTTGAGATGTGATCCTTCACCCCCATTTCCTCCCAGAGCCCTGGGC
Source organism: Bradypus variegatus (assembly GCA_004027775.1). Taxonomy (NCBI): domain Eukaryota; kingdom Metazoa; phylum Chordata; class Mammalia; order Pilosa; family Bradypodidae; genus Bradypus; species Bradypus variegatus. The sequence continues at coordinate 19,149 of PVKY010000245.1, read as the reverse complement.
CCTCCTGTCTAGGTTAGGTGCTGGATGGGGCCGCTGTCTGCCCTGAGCCCTCTACTCCCGAGGGGCCTTTTGGGACCCCTTTCCACAGTCCCCCAGACAAAGCCAAAGGCTTGGAGTGACCCTCTGTAGGCCAGGGGAGGAGGGCAGCCCAGAGAAGGTCAATCACCAAGTTGAAGTCGCACAGTAAAATGGGCAGAAGAGCCCAGCTTCCGCCTCTGGCAAAGGGTTCTCAACCTCCTGACCCTGGGTCTCCCCAACTCAGGGTCACCTGCACCTGGGGACTGTGGGAAGGAAGGACTCCCAGCTATCCAGTGCTTGCCTCATGCTAGGCACCTACTCCCCACACTTTCTTTTTCACCCTCCTAATAACACTGGAGGTAGGGTGCTGTTCCTGGCCCCATTTTACAGATTGTCAATCCAAGGTCAAGAGAGACCTGGGGTGCTGCTGTAGCTGGTGATCAGGGAAGGCTTGTCTGAGGAGGTGACATTTGAGTTGAGACCCAGTTGGTAAGAGGGCGGCCTTGCAACCATGTGGAGGAGAGATTGTTCCAAGCAGAGAATAAAGTAAGTGCAAAGACCCTGAGATGGAAGTGAGTTTAGAATGTCTGAGAGACAGAAAGAAGGTTATCTGGCTTGATCCCAGAGGACGCGGAACAGTGACTGGGATGAAGGGGGAGGGGTGGGCAAGAACTGCCCCACGTGGACTCGGGGGCTATGATGAGGGGCCTGCGTTTTCTTCTGGTTGCAAGGGCAGCCTCTGGAAGGCTAGAAGCAGGGGGAGAGACGCAATGCGGTTTATGCTTTGGAAAGATCTTTTTGGCTTCTGTGCAGAGAAGGGCCTGGGAATGCCAGGAGCAGATGCCGGAAAGCAGCTTGGAGGCCTCTGCTGGTGTCCTGGTTGGAAGTGATGGCGGCTTGGAGCAGACTGGCACGATGGTGAGGCGGGAAGGAGCTGGATCCCAGATATGTTTTGGAGTTAAAGCCAGCCAGTTCAGTGATGGATGGAAGGCGGGGAGGAGAGGAATTAGCAGAGTCAGGGACGCCCCTCACGTTTATGGCCTGAGCACCTGGATGGACAGAGATGCCATTTGTGGATACGGGGGAGCAGGTTTGGGGAGAAAATAGAGAGTTGGGTTTGGATCACATTCAGTTGGAGATGCCCTTTGGACATTGAGTGGAGACGCTGGGTTAGGTAGTTGGGGACCAGCAGAGTCTGGCATTCAGGAGAGGAGTTGAGGCTGGAGGTATAAAGACAGGTCACGGTGGTATTTAAATCTCTGGGCCAGAGAGAGGTGACTTGCTGGAAAGCCAGTGGGCAGGATTTGAACTGGGGTCTGTCAGACTCCAAAACCCATAGGTGCTCTGTTCACTTTAGCAGGTGGCGACCTTGGGAAGCTGAGGACAGAGGGGGCTTCACTGGAGGTGTAGGTTGAGGTCATGAGACTCTGGAGTTGGCGAGGAGAAGCCCCTGAGAATGAATTTGGAAACAACTCAGATCCTTCCAGCCTGGGCTGCCCGCCCCCAGCCACAGCCTGGCCAGCTGCAAGAGCCCTTGTCGTGCCTGGAGCCCTGGCCCCTGCCCATTGCACAGATGGAGAAACTGAGGTCCAGAGGAGGGCAGGGCTGGATCTAGGTCTCCTGCCTGCCGACCTTGACTCTTCCTCTAGCTTCTAAGGTGGGTTCCTGTCTGAGTCAACTCAACCATTGGGTTGAGTCCATCCAACAGTGACATTCCTGGGGTGGGAACAGATTCTCTTGCAGCCCTGAGATGGAACTGGGGCTCTGGCCTTCCTTCCGGGGCTCCCGCAAAGGGAACATGTGCCAAATGCCTGCCCCTGCCCTTTGCTGGACCCATCCCTGGCCTTCAGGACCCCTTGAGGTTCCTGGCCGGGTGGCCTCGAGCCTGGCTCTGGTTGTGGTTCCTGCTGCCCCGTGGCCAGAATCAAGGCTCCCCCTGGCCCCTGCCCAGACCACCCAGCGCCAGGGCCTGGCGGAGCCTGGCGGGGCCGGTGGGCAATGCTCCCAGTCCAGCCAGCTGCGGTCTGGCTCCGCCTGAGGGGCTGCAGCCTGGGAACCACTGGCTGTCTCCCTGGGGAAGCAGCTAGGAGCTCCAGAACAAACAGGGAGACCGCACGCCTCACCGGCCCGAGGAGGGGCAGCTGCCTCTGGTCTCGTCCACCGACACCCCTCTCCAGGCCTCGCCTTCCACTTGTGGGGGGCTGGGAGGGGATGCCGGCAACCAGGCGCACACACAGCTCTGAGCTTGAGGAAGGTGGGCTGCAAAGCAGAAAGAGTGGAGGCAAGGAGGGTCCTGGTGATCAATGGGGAGAGGGCAGAACCGCTGTGGCCACATGTGGGTGTCAAAGGACATGACAGAGCCTCAGGTGATCCTAAGGGAAGTTTTGACTGGACCAGAGTAGAGTGCTTCCCCTTGGCCTCAGGAAGAGAACAAAGCCCAGAATCAGAGAGACCTGGTGAGTTCAAATCCAGACTCTGCCACATCCTTGCTGGGTGACCTTGGGCAAGTGACTTTACTGCTCTGTGCCTCAGTTTCCCCTTTAAAAACCGGCCCCATCAGCCCCTGCTTCCCAGAGCTGTGGTGAGACGACACGGAGTCTCCTGGGTGGAAGGTGCTCAGCACAGAGCATGACGCATGGATGGGCCCCAGGGACATCAGTCCCTGACCCGTTGCTGGTTCAGTGGGGGCCAGAAACCCCCAGGGGATTCCTGGGCCTTGGCAGGGCAGGCTGGGACAGCCTCGCTGACTCATGCCAGCTGGGGGTTGGGGGAGCATCTGAGTCCATGAAAAGCCACAATTAGAGCCCAATTTAAAGAAACGCTGTGTTAGTCCTACCCTGGGAAGATGTGATTATAGGCTCGGAGCTAAACCATTTAACTGGATGACACACAGAGGCCCCTTCCTGCCCCGGAGCATTGCCAGATGTCCGGCCCGGCCCCCTTGTTGTACAGCTGGGGAAACTGAGGCCCAGAGCAGAAAGGAACAGGCTCCAGCTCACACTGCATGTTAAGGGGGAGCCAGGCCCAAACCATGTAGAAGCCAAAGGCATCTTGAAGGATTGACATTCCTTGAAAAGGAGCAGTGGGAGCTGAGATGGCTGAAGCCCCAAGAGGAAGTGGGGCCTGTCCGGAATGGCCTCAGTGTGACGCTGGGTCATGGGGCCAGGGCCTTGCAGCCAGCCCCTGCCCAACCCCCAGGGACCTTGAAATAATAACTCCCCCTTATGAGACCAGGCAGACATCAGTTCATGCACCCTCACAGTAGCCCTGTAAGGGAGCTGCTCATGTTATCCCCGTTTTAAGCATGAGAAAACTGAGCCTCTAAGGGCTGGGATTGGAACAGGGGCACTCCTGTCAGGACTGGACTCCCTGCTGAGATCTTTTAGCACAAGGCTGGGTGGTGTGAATGGTGGACTGTGAGTGGAGTGAGTGCATCAGCAATTGAATGAATGAATGAGTGATTCTGCCCTTGGTGGGGTGTGGGAGGGCCACCGGCCTCACCCTAGGCGTCCCCTCCGGGCAGACCCCAGAGACTAATGGGCTGCTGGGAAAGGCCAAAATCTCACCTCCTCCCAAAATAAGAATTCCCAACTTCCCAGATCCCAGGAGTCCCCCTAGCTGATCTAAATGCTCTTCTAAGGAGCCCTGAGCGAGCACCTCCTTGGCCTGCCCCATCCTTAGTCCCACCTTCCCCCGCCCCTGCACCCCTGCCCTGGGGCTGATGAGGGGATAGGACAAGGCAGGAGCTGGCCCCTTCTGTCCACACACACCTCCCCTGTCCCCCCTGCAGCTCACTTGGGGAGCCCGGGGCTTGGGGCCCCTGCATACTCCACATGGCTCCAAGGAGCACGAGGCAGAGGGCTGGGGACACCGCTGGCCAGATGCCCCTGAGTGGGGCTGCACTGGAGGGGCCTTCATTCATTCTACAAGTGTGCCAGGCCCTGTCTTAGGCATTGGGCTCGGCAGAGGACTCACACACTGACCTTGCCTCTTGTTCCACTCTGGTTCCACTGAGGAGACAGGTGTCTGTGTATCTGTCATAAGCCCCCCTCCCCCCTGTTCCAGAGAACTGTCCCTTATCCCCAGAAACCAGGGCTCACTGTGGACAGGGGCTGTGCCTCCCTCATCAGACTGTGACTTCCCCAGAAAGCAGCAGTGCCACCCCCATCAGACTGGGGTGGGGTCTCAATGGTCTATAAAATCTGCTCCTGAGAAACCTCTGCTCCCCACTCTTAGAACCCTCAGTATAGGCTTGCCAGATAAAATACAAAATGCCCAGTTAAAATTTGAATTTCAGGTAAACAATAAATGCCTTTTTAGGGTAAGTATGTCCCAAATGTTGCATGGGATATACTTACAGTAGAGAAGTATTCATTGTTTATCTGAGATTCAAATTTGACCGCGCGCCCTGTTTCTGTTTGCCAAACCTGACAGCCCTAGCCCTGCCGCGCTCTCCTGTCGCAGGCGTCTGGCCTGGCCGGGTGGCCTGGTTCGTGCCTGGACTCGGCCGCTGCCTGCTCAGTTATGGCTCCTGTTGGCATCCGGAGCTGCCCTCCCCCAGCACCTCCACCTGCAACCCTGGCTCCCAGGTTGTCCCCCTGCCACCTGGCCTGTGAGGCCCAGCCTGGGCCGTCAGGAATGCTGTGTTTAGCCCCTGCATGGTGGATCCAGAAGGAAAGGGCCTGAGCCCCAGCTGCAGAGGTAAAGGGACCCAGACACCAAGCAGATGGAGACAGAGAGGGACAGACCAAGACCTAGACTGACAGATGGCTTGAGGCCCCTGCCCCAGAACTGCTTTGGGGAGGGGGCCGGTGGAGGGGTGGGGGATTCCCGAGGGCTCACAGGCATTCGCCCTGAGTGGATCTGGGGCAGAGGGGTGGCTGGGCTCCTGAACCCCGGTGTTGGGCCTGGGGCTCTGGGACCTGGATGGGAGGCAGCCAGGGGCTGGCGTGGGAGTCTGTGGGAGCCCTTCCCTGGCCCCCTGCGGCTTTCCCCTTGCCCTGCCCCCCCAGGGGCGAACACAGGGATATTCACGGCTTCCCAGAAGGGCCTATGGGACAGCCAGAGCGGCTTTTAAAATTAGCCTTGCTAACCAGATCTGGCTATTTCAGGAGGCTCCGTCCCGGGCTGTCCCCTTGGTTGGGTGTGTGGGGAGGGAGGGACCGCCACATTCCAGGGTCCCTGGCTGAGCACCCCCTGTGGCCTGAGAAGCAGGGAACATCCAGGTCCCAGCCCCTGGCACTGGGCAGGCCTGGGCCTGCTGCCATCTCATTGGCAAAGGTCTCAAATGGACAACAGGTATGGGGGAGGGGGAGGGGGGCCCTGGGCCCCCCCCCTCATTTGGGGCATGGTTTCTTGCAGGCAGCCTGCAAGGCACCTTGGAGGCCATGACGCCTCTCCCAGCAGTAGGTGGGGGCTTCATCCCCATTGGACAGGTGAGGAAATTGAGGCTCAGAGACACTGGGGTGTGGGGTGGGGTGCCCGGCCATGAAGCAGGGAGATGGGGGATGTTGTGACCCCTGGTCTGCCAGGCATCCAAGTCCGTCCCTGGGAGAGCTTCTGTCCATACACACCTATGCAGAGTCTGGCCCTTCCCAGAGCTCAGAGCCCCCTGCCCAGGCCCCAGTCCCAGCCCTGGTCACAGTGCCCTGGTGCACCCTCCCCAGCTCAGAACCTGGAGCCACCAGGGCTGGCACGGGCACAAGGGAAACAGCGCTGGACACTTTGATCCCAGAGGCCAGATCCATCCTCAGCCTCCCGGCCCCACCTTGGCACTGGGAGGGGTGGGGCGGGGCGGGGGCCTGGGCCGAAACCCAGCTCCCTGCCCGCAGACGGGTCCTGGCACCACCTGGGCAGGGCAAGGGGGCAAAGGCATGTTCTTCTTGCCAAGCTGCCTGCTCTGCCTCTGCCACCACAGACCCGCGCCTCCATCCTCAGCCACAGGACAGTGCTGCAACACAAGGGGGGCGGGTGCCAGAGCTCTTCTAAAAAAAGGATCCTGGGGGCCTCTGTCCCAGCTCGGGCGCCACACTGAGCTGACCCACCTCTGACGGTTTCCTTGGGAATGACCAAGCACCCCACACAGGCCCACCAGGAGCTAGGGCCGCACCAAGACCTTCAGGGGTAACAACTTCATTTGACTCCTTGCCTCAGGGTGCCACTGAAGTCATGACTCTTAGCAGCCCCTGTCCAGATGGGGAAACTGAGGCCCAGAGAGCCAACACCCTGTGCCCAAGGTCATGTTGCTGGGCGGTGAAAGAGAGCTCAGGGCTGACCCCAAAGCCAGGGTCTTCTCCTTGGTGCTGAACTGTGGCTGCTGTGGGGGAGGGAGGAGATGGGGATGAGAGACTGAGCCAGGACCCAAGATCCAGGTGCCGGGAAGGGGTGCTGGGGGTGAGAGAATAGGGGTGCAACTGGGCAGGGGAGTGGGTGGGGTTGGTGGGAGGCCTTTGAAGCCCCAGGCAGCCTAGAGCCAAACCCCAGAGGGCAGGGTTGGGGTGTGGGTGAGTCACAGCCCCTGGGTGGCCTGAGGCATCTGAGGGCCATGGAAGGGCCCTGTCAGGAAGAGCACGGAGCCCCCCGCCACACACACACACACACACACACACACACAGCCCCTGGGGTGCACTCAGCATCATTCTGGGAGGGGTGGGATGGGGCTGCAGACCCTCAGGGAGGCCGAGTCATGGCTGGTCCCCCTGGGGCCCAGTTCTGTGCCTGCCCCAAGCCCAATGCCTCCCGGCCCACCCCTCTGTGAGCCCACCTCAGAGAAGACCCTAGCCCCTAATTCATCCATCACCCAGATGGGACCCCTGGGAGCCTCCCGCCTCCTCCCTCACACCCACACCTCATCGGCCCTTTTGTCCAGGTGCTTGTGCCTCCCCAGACCTCCCAGGCCTGCCCATCTTCCACCTGGCCACCATCTGCCCAGCAGTATCCTCGAGACTCTCCCTCCCTCTGCTGACCCCCACCCAGCAGCTCCCACCATCCTCCATGGCTCCCACTGCCCTCAGCATAAAGCCGTAGCCCCTTGGTCTGGCATTCACAGCGAGTGGCCTTTGGCCTCCTGTTTGTCTTCCTGTCCCCTCCATCGCTGCCCTCCCGATCCCGGGTGCCTCGGGCCGCTCTCTCCTCCGTACTCTAGCATGTGCAGGTGCCTCCTCCCAGACTCAGCTCACTAGGCCTCCCACACCCACCGCTTTGGGCCCATCAAGAACAGAGTCATATATGTTTCCATGTTTGTTTTTTTTTAAGCAACTAGAGAGATGATAACAATTCAGTGCAGATCCTGGACTGGATCTAGTAACAGAGGAGAAACGGCCCCAAAGGACATTACTGGGACATGAAAAAACTGGAATCTAGCCTATAAGCTTTTATCAATGTTAAAGTCCCTGAACTTGATAAAGGTACTTCAGGTGGTTACGTAAGGTAAAATCCCTGTTCTTAGGAAATGTACATGGAACTATTATGTGTTCAAGGAGCATGATGTATACAAGCTACTCACAAATGTTTGGAAAATAAATAGCTAGACACATAGATGAGTAGATAGGATCACACAGCAAACGTGGAAAAAGTTAAAATACCAGTGGCTCTGGTTATCTGGGGTGGGGAGGGGCATTTTGAGTTCTCTGTATGGGTTTTGTATTGCTTTTGTAACTGTCCTGTAGGTAGGAGATTATTTAAAAATACTCTTAAGAGAAAACAACCAGAAGCAGGCGGCACTGGGGAGCCCCGTCTCCCACACCAGGCTGGCCCCCTGGGTCCTTCACTCTCCCCCCACTTTTTTTTCTAAATTCAGTTTTATTGAAATATATTCACATACCATAAATCATCCATGGTATACAATCAACTGTTCACAGTACAATCATACAATTATGCATTCATCACCACAATCCTTCACCCCTTTTAATTGTAGCTGCCCGTCTCCCCTGCTACCCTGGGAGTTCCTCCAGGAGGGGCTTTGGCATTCTCTTTCCCACCGCCCTGGACCCCCACTTCGGCCCCGGGAGCATCACCCACCTCGCACCCCAGTGCTGGCTGATGGCATCCGGCCCCGATGCGGTCCCCTGGTGCCCCCTGGTGGCCATACAGGGAAATTCATGGGAGTCACTGAGCATGAGGAGGGAAGCAAGAGATCATTAAGGGAGCATCTGCTGGGCGCTGGGTGTTGGCTATGCACCAGCTCATTGAATCTTCTTACACTCTTGGGAGAGGTGCTTTACTTCCGTTTTACAGTGTGGAACCTGAGGTTCCGAGAAGTGAATTAAGCTGCCAAATGCCACCCAGCTAGTAAGACATGGCAGCAAGACTCAAACCTAGGTCTGCCCGACTCCCAACGCCATGTTCTCCCTCCTGGTGGGGAGGGAAGGCTGGTGCCAGGCAGAGGAAGCCACGGCTGGTGGTGACAAAGTCCATGGCTTTGTCCCAGGAGCTCTGACGGCTCCCACCACCCTACCCCAAGCTCACCTTAGCACCACAGCATCTGCCTGGGGTCACACAAAGCCAGGCCCAACTCAGGATACAATAGCGATAAATAGAATTTATTTTGTACACCTGTTACTGACATACACACGGCCATGGGGGCTTCCAAAACACGTGTTGGGGCCAGAAGGCTGGCCTTGGGCATGGTGCCTAAAAAGTGTGGACCGACACACACAAGGATGTGGACTCACAGTGGCTGTGCCTGGCTGCCCCCTCCATGGCGGGGGGTGGGCAGAGGTGAGGCCTGTGCCAGCTGAGACCCCTCAGCCTGGAGTGGCCAGGAGAATGGGATGGCAGGGGTTAAGCTGGACAGTGGCTCAAGAGCCAGTTAGGTCCCTCTTCCCCCACTAGGGGGCTCACCTGTCGTGTGCAGGCAGTGGACAGGGTGTCGGCAGATGTGGTAGAGCTTTGGGGGCCAGGAGGGGCAAAGGGTGCAGTCAGCTCCCTGCCTCCCAGCCCACCTGGGGCCCCAGGAACTCCAAAAAGTGGGGTAGGGTGGCAGGAGGTGTCTGGGAGAACCTCTCTTCCGGGGCGGGACATGGAATCACAGTCTTCAGGGACCACTGCACTAATCTCATCCACCTGCAGGGGAGGCGCCCAGAGATGGAGAGTGACGTGCCCAGGGTCACACAGTAGAACCCAAATCAGAACCCAGGACTCAGGACTCCCAGCCCAGTGCTCTCTACACTCCTTCGCACCCTGCTGCCTCCGTGGTAGACCCTGTGTGCACTAAGATATGGCAACACCTCCTCCACCTCAGTCCCCTTGAGTCCAGAGGGGAACCCAGGGGTGATGGAGTGGCCAGGGAAAGGCAAGCTTCAACTGTCTGCTCCCTGCCCAGACCCCAGCCTGGGGGTTGGGGACGATGCCAGCAGCGTCCCCGCACCCAGGTCTGGATGGCTCCGCCCTGCAGAGATAGCCCAGACTGGTGGACCAAGGGGAGGTTTGGGGAGCAGGGAGCTGGCCCATGGGCCTCGTCTGCCTGGCCTGGCCACGGCGTCTCCACCTTGTGCTTCTGTGGCCTCATCTGCAGAGCAAAGGGAGACGGGAGAAGCCATAAAGCAGGGGGAAAGGAGGCTGGGAGCCCCCCACCCCCACCCTGAGTTCCAGGATCTGGGTCCTTTCCAGCCTACTGGGACCCCCCAAACTCCCTCCCCTAGAAATTCCCAGTCTCTTCCAGGCTCTGATCAGTTCTTCCCAGCAACTTATGGGTAGAGAAGAGGCAGCGTTTATTAGCCCCAGAAAGGGCCACGGCCTGCCTAAGTCACCCAGCACCTAGGTGGCAGGGACTCAATCCAGACACGTAGCTCTTCCCCAGAGAGTTGAGAGGAACAGGGGGGAGTCAGCCCACCCCCATAAACTCTCTGCCCTCCCCACACTGAATCAAGAGTCGGGGGGCTGGGCCTGACCTGCTTGTTTTCGTCTTCAGAGGCTGTGGTCCGGCTAACAGCCCTGCACAGGGACGGCGGCGAGGCAGGACCAGTGATAATGCGGGGCAGGAAGGACAGGCAAGCGGAAGTCACTGGCTGCACCCCAACTGGCCCAGCCCAGCCCCACCTGGCCTCAGGGGCCCTCCTGACCCCGCCCCCACTCCAGGTCCCCTTGATTCCTGCCGGCCACAGCAAACCCCCCTCCCAGGTGGGGCTTTCTCACGGGGCCAGCCCCAGGCCGTCCCTTCTCACCCTGGCCAGGCCCGGGTGGCTGCACCTACCAGCTGGGGTGGGTGCTGCTCAGATGCTTCCAGCTGGATCTTGATCTCGGGACACACAGGGTCCCCCGACTTGCCGGCATCTGGGTGGGGTGACTGCGAGGGGCCTGGGGAGGGGGGCAGGAGGGAGCCACCTCACTGGCCGCGGGGAGGCACCAGGGAGACGGGGGCATGGATGGGCAGTCGGCACCGGTGCTTCCCAACCCACCGAGTCCCTACATCAGGGACCCCCACACTTAACCCGCCCACCCCCATCATCCTCCAAGACGCTCCCAGCAGCCACCAGTCACACTGGGTAACGGCCTTAATGTCAGGGGCCGACCCCCTGGAGCACGGGAGCTGGGCCCCACCCTGTGCCCCGACCCCTCCCCCATAAGGTGGCCCTGCTGGTCTGGTACCTGGCGAGCTGCCGCCACTGGTGGTGCTGACACTGTCCTCCAGCCAGGTGCTGTAGATGAAGGAGTCCCGCTTGTGGGGTGTCCCCGAGGACGAGATGCTCTCCTGGGGAGGGCAGGGGAGGGGAGAGGAGAGAGGTTGGCCCTGTTCATGGCCCAGGCTTGGCTCTTCCCTCCGGCTCCCCACCCTGCAAAACCCCCTCTCCCTTGCCCCACTGTGCAGAGGCTGGGGGCCCAGCGAGGTCTGCCCCAGGGAGCCGACACTGGGCGGGCAGGAGGCCGCTCCCTCACTCCGTGGATGTTCATCTATGCGCTCCTGGGCCAAGCCCCTGAGATCAAGCAGTCATGGCCCCTGGGGAGCTTGAGGGGCAGGAGGAGAGAAGGCAGCTCAGCGACTGTTAAAATTCTAGAATCTAAGCCCTGTGGGGGGTGCTGCTCTGCACTGCTCCCTGCCTACTTGCAGCACCTGGAACAGTGCCTGGCAAGGAATAGGTGCCCAGTAGAAGTCTGTTGAAGAATAACGAGAAGGTGCTACCAGCAAAGCCCAGGGGTCTGTGAGAGCCTGGGGCGGGTCGGGGGCGGTTTCCTAACCTACCCTGGAACAGGAAATCAGAGGCGGCTTTCAGGAGGAGGTGATGTGAGGCTGAGTTGACAAGGATGAGAAATCAGCCAGGCAGAGGGAGAAGGAGGAGGCAGGAAGAGTGTTTCAGAGTGAGGAAATGGCACATGCAAAGGCTGTGGGATGGAGGGAAGTCTGGTATGTTTGGGGGACTGCAAAGAGTGCAGAACAGCCAAGGTTGTAAGAGATAAGGATTGGGGGAGGGGGAGGATGGGCCAGATCTTCAGGGGTCTCAGAGATTGGGCTCTCCAGGAAGGGCACTGGAGAGCCAGGGAAGACTTCAGAGCAGGGGAGGGTCCATCTGCCTTGCTCCTTTGGGCTGAGTCCCAGATCACATCTGCCATGCCTAGGCTCATGCTTCTATTGGAGCATCCCCAGGGACCCCAAGATGCCCCTACCCAGGCCACTGTGGAGCTGCCTCCCCCCAGACCCCCACTGGGCCTCTCACCAGGCCTGTGTCATCCCCATCCACGCCCTCTGTCTCCTCCACCACACTGGCGAAGCTGCTGGCACTGGACGAGGAGCGGGAGAAGTCCTTTAGTGCTTCTGCCCTCTGGGCCACCGTCTCTGCCCTGCCACAGACAGCACCCTGTCAGCCAGCATCCATGCTGGGCACCAGCTGGGCCACACTCCCACTCCTGCCCTCCCAGCCCAGCCAAGGGCCTCTGTGAACCCCATTACCCTGGGCTCCCACTGAAGCCTCCCCCTTCCCATTGTCCTTCCTCATGCACGGATCTGACCTTGTCCCTCCCCTGCTCAAATACCTCTCATGGCTCCCTGCTGCCCCCAGATAAAGGCCAATCCCCTCGGCTTGGTGTTCAATAGTACCCACTATTAACAACAAGCCTATCATCTAGGACATGTTCACTCTGTGCCTGGCACTGTTCTAAGTGTCTTGCGATCATTATCAGACCCCCCTCAGAGATGGGGGGGGCACCAGGGCCCACCTAGGGTGATATTAAGCCCAAAGTTGCCCAGCTGGAGGCAGAAGCCTGGGGGCATGGACTCAGGCTTCCAACTCCACAATCCTCTCCCTCAACTCCCTCACAGTTCCATTTCATGCTCAGGGCCTTTGTGTCTCCTGCCTGGAGTCTCACCCCTTCCCTCAAATCCTAAAAAGCAAATTCTTTTTCCAAAACTCAGCCAAAGGCCCCCTCCTCCAGGAAGGCGTCCCTGATTCCTCCTCCAAGGTGGCAATGACTGTTCTGCTCGGGGCCTGCCAATCTGTCTCTCCAGGTCCCCGTGACCCTTCTCTGCCCCTCCATCTGCCTGCCTGACTCTTCAGCCCACGCTGGGCCCTCCCGACCCTAGTGTCCAGTATGGGGCCTGGCCCAGAGGGGGCTTGGCCAAGGGGTGAGGGAGAGCAAGAGCCCCAGGCCTGCTGTGGCACCAGTGCTTCTGGAGGCCCTACCCGGCTCCTGGGCCGGTCAGCGCCCCCTCCAGAATACACCCCCCAGGCCTGCACTCCTTCCGGCATGGCCACCTGGCCCAGCTCCACCGTCTCACCAGGACACCCGCCAGAGCCTCCTCACAGGTCTCCCCGCCTCACTTCCTTCTCCATATAGACACCACCCAGAGCTTTTTAAAGCATCACCCTCTTCATTAAAATCTTCCAGCGGCTCCTTGTCACGCTTGCGCAAAACTCAACGTTCTCACAGGGCCTCCAAAGCTGTGACCTGACCCTGCTCACCCCTCCAACCTTGTTCCCACCCTCGCCCTGCACCAGGCCTGCCCAGGCCCAGCCCATGCCACAGGCTCCCACAGCCCACCCAGCCCTGGCACCAGGACCCACTTCCCTCTGGCCTCCCTCTTGGCATAGCTGACCCCGCTTCACTCAGTTCCCAGTTCGCTACACACCCATCCAAACACCCCCATCATCCTCCATTGCTTCCCCCAGCTCCCCTGCCCCCCATCACTGTCTGGAAGCAGCAGCTTATTTGGCCATGTTTCCACTCCATCAGCTCCGTGCTGCGTGGACAGTGGACACGCCCAGTTCACTGCTGCATCCTGGGGCTTGCCTGGGGCCTGGCCTGCCCAAAGCGCTCAGTGGAGGTGGGTTGAAGGGGGACCCAGGTAAGCACCCAGGCCTCCCTACTGGGTGTCAACATTCCCACGGCAGTTCTGGGGGGCCCTGAGCCCAGGCTGGGGATGGAGAGGCTGTGTTCTCTGCACCCAAGTCCCTGGCTCGGCGAGCCATGAGCCCCAACCTGTTCTTGGTAGTGGGCATCTCGGGGGAGCTCTGGGTGGATGAGTTCTCCGACTTGGGCTCCTGTGACACATGCCCGCTGTCTGGGGTCTTCTGGCCAGCTGGAGGGCTCTCCCTGAGGGGTACATGGGAACAGCAGGGGTTCAGCAGTGGGCAGCAGGGGTAGAATGAGGCCCAAGCCGTGAGTGGGGGTCCCAGACACCTCCTGCCTCAGCGGCTGACCCCAGAGCACTCCAGGCAGGCTCCCTGACTGGCAGGCACTAATGGAGCCCCTACTGTGACAGGACAACTCCTAATGCCTCCCTACCTTGGAGCATCCCCTGTATGGATAAGGAAACTGGGGTTCAGAGATGGGGAGGAGCTGCCTAGGGATGCGTGCTAGCACATGGCCAAGTCAATATTTGAATCCAGGTCAAGGAATTCAAGCTCTAATGGTGGTTAGGACACTGCCAGCTCCATTCCGGAGCATTCTCGATGCAGCTGAGTGTCTGACACCCTGCCAAGAGCTTCAAGCACATTGCAGAGAATCCTTGTAGCAGCTCCATGCCATTAGTTCTGTTCTCATGCCCATTTTCCAGATTGGGAGAGTGTGGCTCAGAGAGGTCCAGTGACTTGCCCAAGGCCACACAGCCCATTTGTGGTGAAGATGAGATTCACACCTACAAACTATCCTCTGCTTTCCAGGAACTGCCCTGTGGCTAACACAGGTCTGTTGTCCACCCCCCACCCCACCCCTGCGGCCTGCCCTGACACCAGGACAGCAGCACTGGACCCTCCTGCACGTGCTGGGGCAGTGGAGAGAGCCTGGGCACTGGCCGTGGCCCTACCAGGGCTCAAGTCTCAGCTCTGCCCCTCTCTGCTGTGTGACCTGGGCAAGCCCCTCAACCCCTCTCACCTATAGTTTCTTCATCTGCAAGGCATGGACCCCACCAGTGGGCCAGCGGGATTGCTGAGTGGAGGGAAGGGCTTCACGTTGCGTGACCTGCAGGCCCAGGACCTGCTGCACAGCAGGGGCTCAAGTGTGCCGCTGCCACTGATGGGGACTTTGAGGCACAGGGTGGGACACTCCCTGCTGCCTGCTTTACTTGCCACAGGAGAGGGGCCTAGGAGAGACAGGGAAGGGGCCGGAGCGGGTCACAGGATCCTGCCCCCTGCCCCCCCCACACTTACTTTTTCTCCTGTACCTCCTGTATGTTCTCGATGCCAATGGCACTGCTGCGGCGTGAGCCAAATGGGCCTGACTTCTTCCTTGTGGGGCTTTTCCCTGGGACAATCAGCGACTGCAGGGAGAGGTCCCAACTCAGTGCCCACCTGTTCTGGAAGCCCCAGTGCCCCCCACATGCTACCCCAGGGCCCTGCTGCCCCAGGCCTTGAAGCAGGAGCAATGAGCAAAAAAGAACAAGAGAGAATGTCCATCTTGAGACAGCTGCCTAGTTTACAGATAGGGAAACTGAGGCCCAATGAGGCAAGGGCCTTTCCTGACATCACACAGCAGGCCAGGGCCTGGGATTGTAGTACAGGAGGAGAAGGGGAGGGGCCCCACACAGCCACTCTGGGGCAACCCTCTCTCTGCCCACCCCCTCCCCCCAGTGCTCTGTGGGACCTGCAGACTATGGGTGGGTGGTGAGGCAGTGGACAAAGCAACCCCAGCCCCTGCCCCATGCCAGCCCTGCCCCTCCTTGGATCCTCCAAATTGGCTAGAGGAGCTCCTGGCCCAGAAACCCAAAGATAGCCCCCCAGTTTCTACACACACTGTGGTGGAGTACTGCAGGCATCAGAAGCATGCCCCCCAGCTCCTCTGGGGAAGCAGGAAATGGGGGCCCAGGAAGGCTTGGAGGTGCAGAAACCTCCAAGTGAGCTCATGGTGGGGAGGGAGTGAGGAGAAAGGAGAGAAATGGTGCTCCATGCAGAACCGGCGATATTGGGGGACGTGCAGCTGGGTGCAGGGTCTCTGGGTACCGATCCCGGCAGACACTGGACCAGGGTCCTGGTGGCCAGGGCAGGGCCAGAAGCCCCTGACGGTGGGGGGGGCACAGGTACCATGCCCTACAGCAGGTGTCGCGTGCCCTCAGAGCTGCCGGCACTCCACCCTGTGTGCCCTCGGGCCTGCCCAGAGGGAAGGGGGCAACGTCCCCAATATGGCCTCCGTCCTGAGAGCGAGCAGAGAGCAGCGCGTGCAGGCAGCCTCCAGAGCTGGCGGCCCCACGGACGACAACCTCTTCCACGGTTCCTATGCCTATGGCACTGCCCCGGCGTCCGAATCTACTCGCACTTTTCCCAGGAATAAGCAATGACTGGCAAGCAGCAGAGGACAGGGCAGAGAGAGAGAGAGAGAGATGGGGTGGTGAGAGGGGAAACAGGTGGGACAGGAGACATAGGGAAAGAAAGACAGAGGGCAAGAGGTTGGGGGAAGAGAGAGAGGGCAGGGGAAGGGAAGGGGAGAAGGGTGAAGCAAAAACCGAGAAGACAGAGGAACCAGAAAAAGAGATGGGCAAAAAAGAGATAAAAACAGGTGAGAGAGAGGGAGGGAGAGAGAGAGACAGAGACAGACAGGGCACAGAGAGGGGGAGACAGTGAAATACAGAGAGACAGGTACACGAGAGCACAGAGTGAGACAGAGCCAGAGAGAGCAGGAGGGAGTGAAAAGGGGAAAGTGAGGGAGAGAACAGAGGAAAGGGAAGGAGGAGAAGCCAAAGGACAGGTGTAAGAGAATTAATAAGGGTGAGAAGGTGGTGAGGTGAGGGGGAGGAGGAGAGAGGAGAGAAAGGCAACAAGGGATGGGCAAACAAGGGAAGAGAAGACAGCAGAAGAAAAGAAGGGAGAATTGTGCAAAAACAAAAACAGAAATGGGTCTGGTTACTGCCATGATGAGAGCCTGCTGGCCTGGCCCTGTCCCTGGGACCCCTTTGCGACCACCCGCTGGAGGCTCTGGTTGGGGAGGGAGGGAGTGGTTGGTAAATCTTGGGGTAGGGGTTTGGGCCTGCTCCTCTGATGGCAATGGGCTTAGGGACACTGCTAGACAACAGAGGACCCACCTTCGGGCCAGATCACCGGGCAGGGGTGAGGGATTCCCTCCTGCCATGTGGCACAGCCTCACAGCACTGAGCACAGGGCCTGGCATGCAACAGACGATGAATGAATGAGTGAATGAATGAATGATGGTTGGTTGGTGGATGGATGGAGAGTGGAGTGCAGCAGTAGGTACAGTGCCCTGGGGTGGCCACTAGGTGGCAGGAAGCAGCTAGGCCCATGCTTGAAGACCTATGCCCCCAGCACACCCCTGAGTGTTAGCAGAACCCCCCAGAGCCTGGCAGACAGTAAGTAATCACACAGTGGGCGCTCACTCAGGAGATGCGTGCACAGAAGCCCAGTTCCTGACACATAAAAGGTAGCCACACAGCTGCAGAGGCTCTAGCACACAGTAGGTGCTCACATAGACAAGGGCCAGGCACACAGTAAGTGCTCACAGAGTAGATGCCAAGACAGCTGCTCATTTCCTGACACACAGTAGGTGTTCCCTGAGATCCAGGACTTAGCATACATTATGTGCTCATACAGCAGTCCATTTCCTGACACACAGTAGGTTCTCACACGGTGCTGAGCACACAGTAGGTGCTCACACAGTTGACGTCCACATAGCAGCTCAGGTCCTGACACACAGTAGGTGCTCACAGAAGCTGAGGATCAAGCCCACAGGAGGTTCTCACAAAATACATGTCCACACAGCAACCCAGATCCTGACATACAGTAGGTGCTCACACAGCAGCCCAGTTCCCAGAAAATAGGTGCTCAATAAGGAATGTGACAGAGGCTGCCCCAGAGCCGACCCACTCAAGGTCCACCCAAGAATGAGGGACCTGGAGGAGGGAAGGTCCTCAGCACCCAGAGTCCCAGCCTGGGCACCAGACCCCATGGAGAAGAGTAGCCAAACTGAGTTCAGAGCCCAGGACAGACGACTGGACAGCAGGGCAATAGAGGGAAGTGGGGCCAGGCCTCGGGAGGCAGGGGAAAGCTAAGGGCCTCTGGGGGATGGGGTGGGGGGACGGGGTTGGGGAGATACTCACTATTCCAGCCGCCTTGGCCAGATCAGGGTTGTTGGGTGCAAAGCCCCCGCTGTGGCTGGTGGACACAGTGTTGGGCTTCTTGTTGCTTAGCCCCATGGCGTCCATGGACTGGCTGCGACTCCGGATGACCCGCTGTGGGGGCAAGGAGGGAGGCGAGCAGAGGCTTCATAAGGCCCCACACCCTAGGGACACTGCAGAGCCCTGGGCAGAGCCAGGAGCCA
Organism: Bradypus variegatus; assembly: GCA_004027775.1. Lineage (NCBI taxonomy): Eukaryota > Metazoa > Chordata > Mammalia > Pilosa > Bradypodidae > Bradypus > Bradypus variegatus. Next base: position 1,437 of record PVKY010000245.1, on the reverse strand, counting down.
GCACCTGGTCCCTCCCCACTACTATCATGCTGTGGGACCCTGGGAAGTCCATTCTCCTGTGAGGCCTCAGTTTCCCTATCTGTCACATGAGGGTGGGCACATGGTAGTTTGGGACTTGGCTCTGTCACCAACGACCTGTCTGAGCCCCAGTTTCCTCCTCACGTGGTTGTTGTCAAGTCTGAAGACCAAACTGTGCACAGAGAAGCCTCCAGAAACCTCGGCTTCCTTCCTTTTAGGGTCTCTCAGAGCTTTCTTTCCTCCTTTTTTACCTTCCCTCCTGTCTCCATTTTCTCAGCAAATATTTATACTGATACAGGGCCAAGTACTTGACCTTTGCTCTCTCATCTAATCTACCCACGGACCCTGTGAGATGGGGCTATCTACCCAGCAGCCAAATCCCATCCCTTACCTGTGGGCCCCGCTGCCTCTGAGAAAGCCTTTCACCTAATCCAGGCTCACCATCTGGCCGCTCACAGAAGACACCCCGGATGCAAGCTCACCCCACCATTCCCTGTCTCCAGTGGGCAGAGGCAGGGCCCTCCCGAGGCTCTTTCTCAGAACTACAGTCTGTTCACCTCGGCTCCAGGGCAGGCCCAGCAGCTGTGCTAAGCCCCGTGTGCATGTGGGCAGCTTCGTGGCCTGCCCTGGGTGAGGGTGGGGGCGAGGCCTGCAGCTGGCCTGGCAGGGCACCTGGAGGACACTCAGTCCTCCGCCTGCGGGTGGAAGAGACAGGGGCAAAGAGGCGCAACAACTGCGCCTGGGGAGCTACAGCCTGGGTGAGTCCAGGTCCCAATCAAGGGGGTTGAAGCATCGCTTCTCCCCTGCCTCGCACTTTGGCAGTTGCCTGGTTGTTGAGGCAGACAAGGCAGAGTTTTGCACTTTGCTTTTTAACTTATATTGCATTACTCTAATTGCTTTACCAATAACAACAACCGTTGTATGAGGTAAGGTGGTTATTACCCCCATTCAACAGATGAAGAAACTGAGGCTCAGAGAACGGCCAAGCTGGAAAGCTGCAAAGCTGAGATTTGAACCCAAAGCCTCTGTGCTCTTGCCTCCTCCCCTCTTCACCTGCTGACCTGGCAGCCATCACCCTCGGCACGGGCAGCACCCCCTCGCCACCCCGATGGCTACAACTGTCAGCAGAACTCCGGGAAGACTCCGCCCCCAGGGCTAGGCCCCGCCTCGAAGGCATTAACCCCTCCCCAAGCCAAAGCCAGATCTTAAATGCCACTTCCAGCCGCAAGCTGTACCCCAAAAGCAGACCATACCCCCAAGTCTGAGCCCACCCCATCCCCCCAAAGCTGAGAGCCCACTCGAGTCCGGCTTCATACGGATTCTGCCCCCAGATGCAAGCCCGCCTCTAGCTCCACCTCCCCCGCCCCACGGCTGTCCCTTAGCCACACCCCGGAAACTACCCCTAGCCACGCCCTCACC